>ML781061.1:444455-480278 GCA_009831015.1 Picea engelmannii
AAGTCCAGAATTTGATCCATTTGTAGACCTTCACCAACAACCAGAGAGACCCCTCCACCACGACTTTTCACCACCTTTTGCTTCCTCTTCGCCAAACTCGATCCATAGATCGAAGGGAGGCCACCTTGTTATAGACCCTGTTCTAGAAAATTATCGATAAACCCTACTCCTCCCAATTCCAATACAGAGTCGCAAACCTTCAATACCAGGTCGTAAAACTCTCCCCACTCCTTTGCACTTGTACCAAAACCCTCTGTCTACTCCCACTCCAATGAAATCAGTGGGGTATTGTTTCCAATGGCTACCTTAACATCGTCACACTTCAAAAAACGCAAAACCCCTAACTGAGTATTGACAATTGTTAGTGTTTTAGCTCAGAAGGTACTCTGCATGTGTGTCTTGTATGCGGAAGTAACCATGTACCTACACTACTAGACACTTGACTTTGTAATGGATTTTTTATAAAGTTCTGATAAAGTGGTTATTTTATTGAAGTGACTTTTTAATAAAGTGTACCTTCTAATATTAAAGTGACATTATCTCATAAAGTGCACTTATGTTATAAAGTGAAAATGTACTTTAATATTTTAAAGTGATTTATTTTGGAAGGAATGAATCATGACCCTTGATCTTGTAAAGGCAAGATTAGATCTTGGCCATTAGATCTAGGGTTGGAGAAGGTGAAAAGTCACTTTCAGATTATAAGAGAATGCATTGGGTAGTGTGCAAGACAACAATGAGAAGGAGATTGAGAGAGATTTCTGAGATAGCTTGAGAGAGGAAAGTTAGGGCAGCAAGGAGGGTGCATTTCCCAAGAGAGATTGGGCACAAATCCCAAGGGAATAATTATGTGTGAGAGTGTTGTAACTTACTGTTGTTAGAGAGCTCATATTGTACGGATCTGTACAGTCCGTACAACAGAGAAAAGGGCACGAAAATCAAGGCACTGTTTGGCACAATTTTCAAGGCAATTTCTGGGTTTTTCTTGCTACAGCAGGGCCGTACAGATCAGAACATACAGTTGTTGTTTGGCACAGATTTCAAGGTGTTGAAAGAGGGCAGGGTCGTACAACAATACAAATTTTCTGGGCACGTTTTCCAAGGCAAAAAGTTAGGACTGTTGGGTGTTGTAAGTTATTTCTCTTGGTTGTAAATGTATTGTTGTTGCTGATACATCTTTCCTGAAACTAATAAAATCTCTCTCTCATTGGGTTTCCCCACATTGGGATTTTCCCTGGCATTGCCTAAATTTCTGAGTATTTCTAGGTTGAACGATTGTTGTTCATTGTGTTTATTCCACTGCAAAATTGCTTAGCAATGTGTATTTTTGCTTATGGTAATTTTTGAATGTGGGTTTAGACATTTCAGAGTTCATAGAAGACAGTTATCTCTAGGTTGCTAAGTGTATGACAGAATAATTTTAAGCAAATTTTGTCATTAATTTCTACATGGTATCAGAGTTGGGCTCCGAGTGACAGTGAGCAGTAAGATATTTGGGCAAGTTTGAAGGGGGAAATTTGTTGTTTGTTTTCCTTTAAATAGTGACAAGGAATATGGTTGCATGCATTAGATTTGAGGATCGGTTGGATGGCATTTCCAACTATTTGCAGTGGAAGGTACGGATGTCAGTTGTTCTCAAGGAGAACAAGATTTGGAACTATGTCAGTTCTGTTGTTGTGGCTCCCACATCAGATCCTATTGCTTTGGATTTCCATGAAGTTAAAGGAGGCCAAAGCCCAAAGGATCATTCTGGATGGTGTGAAGGACCCTCTCATTCCACATCTGTCTGAGAAGAAGATAGCTTATGAGATGTGGGAAACTTTGAAGAATTTATTTGAGGCTAAGAATGTCAATCGGAAAATGGCCTTGAAAGATAAGTTGCATGACTCGAAAATGGCTAACAGTGAGGATGTTGCATCCTATCTTACCCGGCTAGCCCAAGTTAAGGACGAGTTAGCTGCAGTGGGAGAGATCATCTCAGAAGCCGAGTTGGGGAGGATAGCCTTGAAAGGCTTCACAAAGGAATGGGATGTCTTTGTGAAGTGTGTGGTGGGTCGAAAAAAATTTCCAGATTGGAGCAGGTTGTGGAACGACTTCACTCAAGAGGAGATCCGAATGGTGTCTCATAGCAGTGGTCAGAAGGAAGACAGAGCTGAGGAGAATGTTGCTCTTGCTGGAAAGGGCACGAAGAAAGGAAATTCCGGGAGGGAATTGAGTAAAGTCAGATGTTATTGGGGCACCTTGCTTCTTAGTGTCCTGAGAAGAAGAAGTGCTACAGTAGCCATGGAGGACTTTTCTTCCAAGTTTGACAAGGAATTTTCTTTGGTCACTCTAGTATCCAGTGTTGGTAGTGGAGGATTTGGGGGTGATATCAGATGGATTGTTGATAGTGGAGCCTCTTGTCACATGACGGGAATCTGGCGAGCATTCCTTATTATCACAGAGACAGGTCATGACCGGCTGGTGGAGAGTAAAAGTGGTATGGCGCGAGTTGTACATGGAGTTGGAAGGGTTAGATTCTGACTCGAGTATGGAGGATTCCTGGAGCTTGATGGAGTTCTCTTTGTTCCATGGTTGAGGGTTAACTTGCTCTCAGTCTCAGCCTTGGAGATTGATGGATATTGTGCACCGTTCAAGAGGGGACATGTATTTATCTACAAGGAGGGAGTGGACCCGGTTGAACCACAGCTGATTGGTGATCGGGTGGACATGCTGCCAGGTCAACCTTCAGGATATGATTCAACGTTGGATGAGGAGCAGGAGGCTCCTGAGACTGCGGTGGGCCCAAGGATTCAGTATTCCATTCCGAGAGAAGAGAGGGAGTCTCTTCTGAGCACCAGCAGGAGGCTTAGCTGGTGTGATCGAACCAATGCTCAAGGTGGAGTGGATTCTCCTAGGAGCTCAAGGTTCAGAGTAGCTATCAGGAGGATGTCTTCTGGTTCGAGTTCTGTGCAGGTGTTAAGGATGGCTCCAGGTTTAGAGGGAGCTTCTATTGCAAACAATGTGATGGGACCGGATGATGGTGATAGCAGCAAGTACATCCCTCGCTAAGGGGGAGTGTTAGCTTTTTGGCTTGGGAGGTACTCCGAAAGTGTGTCTTGTATGCGGAAGTAACCTTGTACCTACACTACTAGACACTTGACTTTGTAATGGGTTTTTATAAAGTTGTGATAAAGTGGTTCTTTTATTGAAATGACTTTTTAATAAAGTGTACCTTCTAATATTAAAGTGACTTTATCTCATAAAGTGCACTTATGTTATAAAGTGAAAATGTACTTTAATATTTTAAAGTGATTTATTTTGGAGCGAATGAATCATGACCCTTGATCTTGTAAAGGCAATATTAGATCTTGGTCAGTAGATCTAGGGTTGGAGAAGGTGAAGGGTCACTTTCAGATTATAAGAGAATGCATTGGGTAGTGTGCAAGACAACAATGAGAAGGAGATTGAAAGAGATTTCTGAGATAGCTTGAGAGAGGAAAGTTAGGGCAGCAAGAAGGGCGCATTTCCCAAGAGAGATTGGGCACAAATCCCAAGGGAATAATTATGTGTGAGAGTGTTGTAATTTACTGTTGTTAGAGAGGTCGTACTGTACGGATCAGTACAATCCATACAGCAGAGAAAAGGGCACGAAAATCGAGGCATTGTTTGGCACAATTTTCAAGGCAAATTATGGGTTTTTCTTGCTGCAGCAGAGTCGTACAGATCATGTCATACAGCTGTTGTTGGCACAGATTTCAAGGTGCTGCAGTACAGATTTTTTAGGCACGTTTTCCAAGGCAAAAAGTTGGGACTGTTGGGTGTTGTAAGTTATTTCTCTTGGCTGTAAATGTTTTGTTGCTCCTGATATATCTTTCCTGAAGCTAATAAAATCTCTCTCTCATTGGGTTTCCCCACATTGGGGTTTTCCCTGGCATTACCTAAATTTCTGAGTATTTATGGGTTGTATTATCCACCGAGTTGCATTAACAGAATTTGAAGATGAGCCACCAAAGACTGAGTAGACCGATGTTCAGAAGTCAGAGTTCACAAGTTCAACAGGTCTTTCAAAAGACCACTTTTTCCGCATTTCCATCCCTCCGGGGGCATTGTAATAAATGACTTAAGCATGACATATTGTAAAAGACTATTGGCCACCTAAGACCTAGGTACGAGTATGTACTCTAAAGTGTTTTTTTTCACTTGTTAATTATTTTTTGCCTGCCTTAATGGGCGATTAATAATTTCTAAGTTTTTTCACTCAGAGCCTGACTCCAAAGCTGGAGTATGTGCTGGTGGTTAGGCCTTTGCATGATATAACCAGTGTCTAGTGTCTAAATGCATATGAGTTCATGCTAGGTCATGTCTATTGAGTCATATGAAAATTCCGGCTAGGTTTGATAGGTTTTTTTAATGTTTTAGTGAAATAATAAATTTCCCGCAAAACGGAAATTTTTAATTGTAAGTCAATAAATTGTAAAAAAAATGGCATCAATCATTTCAGGTGCCATATTTATGCTCGTTTTCCAAGCCAGAGTACCATTTAAACCCCTATTCCCCTTCTGTCAAGGCAAAAAAGTGATTTTTATCACTAAAAAATGAATTTATCTCGAAAAAGACGGAAAAATGGTCATTTAATTAATTTCCTATTTTTTAGGAAAACTAGGGAACATGTTGGAAACATGTTTTTTCTTGGTCCCCAATCAACTCTGAGTTGGGCGAGTTTACTAGAGAGGGAGGCGACTTCACTTGAGTGACATGGCATGGAGGAGATCCCAATGTAGGGACTCGACCCCACTTGCATATGTGGCGCATTTAGAAGGGAGGGCGCACATCCCAAGGTTACACACTCGCCCTCACACCCGAGTCCACTTCCACTCACCCTCACTTCACCTCACTCCACTCCACTCCCACATACCCCTACATCACTCCACTACACCTCCCACATCCCCCACTCATCTATCACCTCACTCATGCGCATCTCCCCTTAGCTCATGTGCCACTCCTCCTCTCCCATGCGCATCTCCCTTGAAGTTGTCACCATTTGTTGTATAAAGGAAGGTCAACCCCTCTCCATTGTTTAGTTGGGGCTTTGGGAAGACGCTATCATTGTATTGTATCATACTTTTGCTATTGAGACTGAATAAAAGGCTTTGGAGGTCTATGAAGGAGTGTTCAATGTGTGAATGTCAATTGTTGATGGTGCTACATTCACGGTTATTTGCATTTGCTTTGTTAAGTTTGGCTTAAGAAGAATATTGTTATTCCATAGGGTTGAATTTGTAAACTTGGTTGCATGTGAAAATTCTACAATTCGTTTGCTTGAGAATCTTTTCCATTTCATAAAAGTTTCGGTTAACTAATATGTTTTGTATGAGATCTCTTGTAGGTGTTTCCAAATATTTAACAAGTTGATGCAGGTGTTCTCAGATTAAACATCCTTTTGCTTGGAGATGTGGATGGGTTTGGTTACACTTTCCGCAAGCTCCAAGTTCTAGAAGCAACGTAGTTCTTCTTCACAACTTCTAAGACTCCATTGCCCAAGTTTTCTTTCTCAGCAAGTTGTATCTTCCTCTCTTACTCAAAATCTCCTTAAAAAATCTGTTTTCCTTTGGTTACTAGTTTGCATGCAAGGAGGTTTTTGATTTATTAAAGATAAATTCTGTCCTAAATCTATTGCATGCAGCTGTTAAGATCAGATCTAAAGTTTAATTGAAAGAACATCATCTTTTACCTAGATCTAATCTAATTTTGCCTTATTTTAGCCATTATTTCATAGTAGAATTTTGAGGCTAATAATAGGCAGATTTGTGTGAGCTTTCAAATTATTATTTTGCAATTATAAAGTGTTTTATTTGCTGATTTTAAATCAGTCTAAAAGACCCTAAGGAGGCTAGCTTTCTAGCTCTCACTCCTTAGTTATTTTTGTTTGTTTTAGCCTAGATTTACTTAGTTAAATTTTGTATTTTTTAGAGTTGACCAAAGACACTTCCCAAAGTGTTTTTGGCCATCTTTTGAGCTAATAACTTGTTGTTTTCACGAATAAGTAACAGGTACAAGGGGAGGCTCCGACCAAGTTTCGAAGATTAAACCTCTTTCAGACCCCCCCCCCCCCGGTTGTTGCCAGGAACTTCCTAGTTCATTTTTTTTTGACTTAAAAAAGCATTGTAAGCCTTGATCTCGCATTATAAAGATCAAGTGCATCCAAAAAAGAAAGTAGTGTAGGAGTTATAATAAAGTTTGCGAGCCACAAAGCTCGTCTCTCGTTGTTTCCCCTGCCCCTGGGGAGGAAACTGGTGTTTTTCCCTTTCTTGCTTCAGGGTTGCTTCCCGTGTCATTTTCTTAATTTGTTAGTTTTAGCTTTGCATAAAAAGATAAAATCAACTCACAATCACTAAATTGAAGTCATAAAATCAACTACAAAATTTTAGCTTTGCTTTCATAGAATTCTAGTTGCTAGTTTCCTTTTTTTGCAAAATATTGGAAATAAACCCGAGTTGCTCAACCGTGTATGCAATCCTACCGCTACGCTCAAGTGGCTTTGGGGACCCAGAAATGGATATGAGCAACGCATGCTAGTTTGACTAGGAAAACCTTTTTGTTGTGTTATTCATCTAAGACCTCTACCCTGGGTGGAGTGTGTTAAGTCAGAGGGAAACTTTGAGATCAAGGTTCTCTCCCTTTTGGACCTACGGCACATCCTATTGGTAGGTCTATAAGATTGTCGAATAACAAGCAAGGAGGCCAAATTCACTTTTACACACAAAGAGTGGGGACCCCGACTTCAATCCCCACTTCACGGATTCAAAGACTTTTTAATATCCCAAATCCCTTAAATAAAATTCTCAAGATAAAATTAACGCGGCACTTTCATCACATCACATTTACATTTATCTGGCACTAGTCTACCTTCTATTATTTTGTCAGCTTATTTTTACATTGATTTAAAGTTATGTGATGAATGATTAACGTTTATGAGCTTTTCACAGGTTGTATCCTTTGAGTAATTTATGCTGTTATATTTAATCTTGTGTTTCCAAATAAACTCCTAGAATAAGTTGCTTTCCAGTTCCATAGAGTAAAAGCCTTAGATTATTTTTCATAGGGACTACCCCCCTTGGCTTTGCTAGGAGTTGGCCTAGACGGGGGAGTTAAGGATCAGGTGAACCGTGACAGCACCTTGACTCAAAACTTGCCCCCAAGGACACACCAAGTGGATTGAAGATTTCTTCCACATTAGCCCAGGTGTGTATAAGGCGGCAACAGGTTGAATGATTGTTGTTCATTGTGTTTATTCCGCTGCAAAATTGCTTAGCAATGTGTATTTCTGCTTATGGTAATTTCTGAATGTGGGTTTAGACATTTCAGAATTCATAGAAGACAGTTATCTCTAGGTTGCTAATTGTATGACAGAATAATTTTAAGCAGATTTTGTCATTAATTTCTACAACAATATCCAAACTAGATCCAGTACCTTCTCCTGGCAAATCTGACTTGCCGTCCTCTCGACCAAAAACTCTAACCCTCTCAAACGCCACCTCATCCCCCTAAAGCCGTTGAAAGCGAGAAGAGATGTCTGGAGATTGAACAAATATTAAGTCTTCAGATAGCATATCATCCGTATAATCCACCAGCTATATACTGTCCTCCATACTAATGCACACGGTCTGCCCCACCACCCTGAAATCTAATCTCCGAAACCCTCATCAGAACTCTCCTTCCCATCTGCAATTATATAACGGGCGCTTATCTTTTGCACAATCCCCCATCAAATTGGTGGCAATTCTGTGCCAAATCAGTAAAGCTTACTAGAACTGGGAACAAACAGCAAAAGATCTAAAGGGAATATACTGTCCTCCGTATAATCCACCAGCTATATACTGTCCTCCATACTAATGCACACGGTCTGCCCCACCACCCTGAAATCTAAGCTCCGAAACCCTCATCAGAACTCTCCTTCCCATCTGCAATTATATAACGGACGCTTATCTTTTGCACAATCCCCCATCAAATTGGTGGCAATTCTGTGCCAAATCAGTAAAGCTTACTAGAACTGGGAACAAACAGAAAAAGATCTAAAGGAAAAAGCAATGCAAATAAGTTCCAAATGAGCTCAGCGACATCATAAACAATAATAAACTAGACCATGTAAAAGTTGTTATTAGGAAAAAAAACTGAAAATTTAAATAAAACTCACAAACCAAAAGGTCAGTAAATACTAAATCCTTCTGCTCTTCCAAAATAATAATTTACAGAGGATCATAGGTTTGAAACAGATTAGCTGGGCAGGAAACAAACAACCAAGCTGAGTTCTATAAACTATTGCTACTGCTCAAATAGCTTCAGAAAGATTCAAAGAAGGATTGAAAAAATACAGGTACTGGGGGACTGAAAACTTATCATAGATTGGACCAAAGGAAAGAATAAGATACAAAACCTGATTCTGAGCCCTATCATGGACAGAGTGAATGAGATCAGAAAAATATTCTTGGTATACACTTCTATCATAAATACAGTGAATTAAAAGACAATGCAGACAAGCTCTCAATGGAGGCCTTATCTATGCAGGAGGTACACTTCAAGAGGAAGAAACAACAGAGAAAGGCTCCCTACCTGTGAATATACAGCATATGTTTTGAAGGTCACAAGAGTGAGGGAAAAAGTCTCTTGTGCAGAATTTTATGATTGTTAGTTTATGGCCTGTAGGCCAGATTTGCTGTTTTTTAAAAATGTGTGTTTTTGAAGGGGCTGATTAAAAGTTCAGAACCCTTCCAAGACTGTAATTTTCAACTTGGGTATATATGTGTGCCGTTTGTGCTTTACATTTACTGGAGAAACAGAGACATTATGCTCTGGGAGTGTCAAAGGACACAGTTCATGTATATTCTGATTTCTGCTTGAAATATCAAATATAAGATTTTTTTCTTGGAAAAAGAAGGTTCGGAACAGATTAGCCCAGTGGGTTAGCTCAATCAATTAAAATGGACAGCTTCAAGACAGAGTTCAGCGTGACGTCCACAGTTCTAGTCCAGTTGATGTTTGAGTCCAGCTGGGTCCTTTGGGTCTCTCACCAGCCGCTATTGTGACTGGTGATTGAGATGGCCCCCATCCAGATATTCTGGGGAACAAGGGAGGATGCCAAGAGGTTTCCCTTGGAAAAGAAGTTTGAAACACATTCCAGATGACCATCATAACCCTAAAACATTATAAAATAAACCATTTAAAACCTGACCATGGGCCCACACAACCCAATGCTGATGCAGAATAACAGCACTGCAAGTTTTACATCCACCTAAGCATGCCTATGATTTTGGAGAATAAAAAACGTGTTCTTTTTCTTTCACAACAAATCATCTGTCATTTATTTTTGTAGTCATTGCAAACCAAGCAAATGATCCAAACTTTTTTGGCCCGCCATTTTTCTATTTCTTGCCAAGGATGCCAATATATTGATAACAATGCTAAAAGCTTCAGAATTGAGTTGTTCATGCAATGGCGCCATTGAAAATATATACTTCCATAAATCCTGTTCACACAATATTTTAACAGCTTATGCTTCACAGAAACCTGCCCTTCTCGACGAGACAAAGCCATCCACTATTAACATCATGGAATCTTGACCATTATTTTGGCCAAATGTAAAGTTTGATGCAATAAAGATAATGACAAAACTCTGTAGAAATGACTTGTATTCTGTGCAATAAAGCTTTGGCTTCCACCATATACAGAATTTATTCCTAAGATAGAGTTGCATCTTTACCTCTTACAGTATCTGGAATATGCCTGGCCATGCGATACTTCTGCGTGTGAAAGACATGTGAATTAACAGGCATGTGTATGAATCATCAGCAAGATGAGTAAGACAAATGATAGAGAGGCAAGCAGCCTTGTCATAAACAAAACCTGCAAGTGACTTTTGACATGGTAAATTGTTAATCCCTCCACATTCATGAGCTTTAAGATACCCTTTGGCGTTGCTCCTGCATGCCAAAAACAGTCTCAATACATAAACTTTATACTAGGTTAAACAAAGCAATAAGAAACACACTGCTTACTCATTTTTAACCTGGTGACAAGTGAGTTACTCACTATCACCACCACCTAGCTTATTAACAGATTCCAGAAAATTCTCATGGATGTCAGGAGTCCATCTCATACGAGGCTTGTTAGGAACCCCAGTTTCAGACACTGTTGAGTTGGCACCCATTTGAGTTTCAAAGAGAGCTGTATAATGCTGCTGTGAATGCGTTTCATGTACCACACAATCTGTAGTTGCAGGCTTAGGTGCATGGTAGATTGCCTGCACATAGCAGAATGTTACATTTACTTTTTCAAATCAAGTTGATAATATGAAGACCAAATCATCATTCACCTGATTATGGAGAAATATGGGAGAAAATAGCAAAGGATTAAAATTTAACAGAGCAATTTATGCCCCTATCTTCCCCACCACAAAATGTACTAGAAATGTCTAGTAAGTAGCACGTACTTTTAGCCCAGCGTCTTGAATGTTCTCATCCATAAGGGGGTCAGTCCAACTAGTAGCAAGAGAATCATTATAAGAAACTAACTGTTCTGCCCAAGCCTGCCAGTCATTTTGCTTATCATGGAAGTCTTCTACAACCATCCCATTACTAGCAACATCCAGATGCCTTTGGCTACATTGTGGGGCATTCTCAGAAATATCTAAAACTTCCCGGAATGGATATCCTGACCAGCTGTCCTGATTGCTCTGTTTCCTAAAATTACCATAAAATGCAGGTTGTGAGCACCCCAGTTGAGAAGATTGCATAACAGAAACAGGAATGGAAATCTTTGAAGCATGGTGGACGAAAGAATGGCTGCCCACTGTGCCCAGTTGATTTTGCTGGCTATCAAGCTGATTATGCTGCTGAGGAATCACAGGGCTGGTGTAAGGAAGACCTGCACATGATGACAACGAAGTTGAAAACCTACACTCGGGAAATAAGCACCCTGATGCTGAAGAGACAAGATTTGTACCCGTGGGGTTGCAGTTCATCTCCTTCTCCAGAGACACTGGCTCCATATCTGGTACCTTGGGGCGGTGAGATGATATAATCGGGGGCAAAACACATGGATGAGAAGGAACCTTCAGAATAAAATTTGGATTCTGTGATAACCCAGAACTGAAAACTTGGGAAGGAAGACCAGAACTGGAGTTCCTCATTGCTACCACATCAAGGAGTGAAATCTCATTCATTTGGCAATCCATTAGATCTAACATAGAGCCCAGTCACTGCCAAGAGCATATAATCCTGCAGCACTATACTTCAAAATAAGATGTCCGCTCCTCCAAACAGGTATAATTCTATCTAAACCCCTCCTTGATAAACCCATCTTACTTTGAATCCCAGCATTTCCATCAATAAACCCAAGCTCTGCAATGCCTGACACAGTCACAAAACCCTGCCAAATTACAGACAAATTTTATAGAGGGAAAAATCACAGCCAGTTAAAAACAGAAGCCAGAGATCAATCCAGAGAAATAGAATCATCCCAAGGAGAAATTAATCATCTGAGTTTCTAAAATCATTCAGACACCATCAAAGTTCATACAAGGACTTCGCATGCACTTTTGATTGACATCCGCTGTTCATAATGGCAGAAAAGACTGCCATGTTATGCTGATGACAGAAAAATCTGTCATGCTTCCAAGAGACGTCCACTTACCAGTGAATGCAGCAGAAGTTCAATTGAAAGAATTAAACCAGTGAATGCTTGAAGTTCAATTGAAGGAACTAAAAAGAGCACAGGAAAGAATCTAATTTGCTTTGCTTCTATTAATTAGCAGCCAAACACCATCCAAAGCACTCTGCTCACAGTTCCTACAGAGCTCAAACTTGCCGCACCAGGTAGTCATGTGTTGATTAGATAAAAAATCGATCTCAAAATGAAATTGACTGCTTAATTGCTACTTGCACTCAACCTTTCCAAATTCATTCTAGATTCACTGCCTGCGATTGCTAGAACCCTCAATCTACACGAAAAAGGTAGTTGAGTAGTCTGGACTCACAAACCAAAAAGTTCAGAAAAGTAATTCAGCTTCTTCGAGATCTGGCTCTGCTTGAACTTCTTAAACCCCTCAAACTGTCAGAAAAGGCAGGCATGGACTAATCTAGAAGAACCATTCATCTAGAAAAGGCAGACAAGGGCTAATCGAGAAGAACCACATTCATCTAGAAATCCATGTTTGAGCTGGCTATAGTCCTCGATATGTTCGAAAAAAGAAATCCTTAAAATGA
This sequence comes from Picea engelmannii, assembly GCA_009831015.1. NCBI lineage: Eukaryota > Viridiplantae > Streptophyta > Pinopsida > Pinales > Pinaceae > Picea > Picea engelmannii. The sequence goes on from ML781061.1 coordinate 456,698, forward strand.
AGCATATGCAAACTGATTGGCGGAAAGGACAAATCTCCTTAATGCGTTTATCAATCAAAGACTACAACACTCAACCTACTTATATTCACACCCAGAAAAAAATTTTAAAGCAGCTATGCTAGCTTTGCTCATTGTAATCAGAAAAAACAATCCAAACCTTGCTAAGTGCCATTGAAACAGCCAACCCAATTCATCTAAAAACAGAACCTTGGTTTCTTACTTGTCACACGCAATCAGGACATGACCAGATGATCTCTTAAATTCCGCTTAGACTTCAGCTACTGTTCCTGTAATTGGCAAAACCCAGAATCTGCTCGAGAACTCAACTGAAGCCTCTTGAAACTTTCGGATCATCCATCCGCCCAGAATAATTAAGCTGCTCCGTTAATGTAAGTAGCAAAAATCCAACCAAAAACAAAAATCTCTGCTTATCATGGCCCTCGCGAATGGGTGAAAAAACGATCCTCTCATACAGAAGGTGAGCTGTTCATTATCCATGGCTATCCAAATTCATTCCCAAAAAACAGCCTCGGCAAACTTCTTTAAGCACTCAAAAAAATCCAGACTCGCTGCATTCAAAAACCATCGCAAGACTCCTTGCAGCACTTTCGGCCTCTAACTTCACAATTTTCTCGTTCGAAAGCAATCAGATTTCATTTTCATCATTTAATGTTTTCATTCACTGACATAAACACATACAATAGCAAAATCTTTACACAAATGACCCAAACTAATTTTGGCCAGACCGGGATCAAAACTTTACACAAACCACCCAAATTTTGGCTAGAGGGAATGTCGAAACTTTACACAAACCACCCAAATTTTGGCTAGAGGGAATGTCGAAACTTCACAGAAACTACCCAAATTTTGGCCAGAGCGGAATCGAAACTCCGGGAACATGTCGCTTTGTCGATTCTCAAGTAAAACCCATACAAGAATGCGCTGAGAATCGAACCTGGGCTAGCTGTGGACTCGAAGCAGCGCGTATCTGCGTTACGCCGTAAAGCCCTAGCTTGAGCTCGTCTGCCGAGAATGCTGTGGTGTCTGGGATAAAATCCTTCCCGCCCCACCAAGGCGAACAGAATATATAAAAGGGGTTTGACCGACAAAAGGATTCACCTGGATTGGAGGCTAGCCCCGTCGTCCATGCTGCGAAATAGTATTTAAATCCTATGGTGGACATGTACTTTTGATTATTGGGTTGCTGCTGTAGTTTTCTGCTATGTACTTGTTCTAATGGCTTGTTCCCCATTGACATAGATTCTTCTGCTGCGTGTCTAAGCCATTTTTTGTCCGAATGCCTGTAATATCGCCATCGCCATCGCCATCGGGTGGGACGTACCTCCAATAAATTTGTCAACGCTTTCCCATTTTAACTAAGCCCGGGATTAATTCGTCTTTTCATTTTGAATCGAACTTCTTCTCCACTGAGCTATGTACCCAACATGTCGGAGATTTTGACAAATGGCGGGCGGCATTGTGGTCTAGGACTTTGACCCAAACCCATGGAGTCGCTACTGCAGTACCTGTAACTCTGGTGTCGCTTTAGTAAACATTGTACAACAATAATTTTGTGTACAAATTGAGTGAGTTTAATATAGAAGAATATATATTTGTTATAGGTTAAAATTTAGAGGGGTAGTGTATATACATTTTTATAAATTAAATAAGTGTTGCTATAAATTAAACAAGTGTTGTATGGCAGGGTAGTTGTGTCGGGTTGGAATGGGAATAAATGCACAGGTATGGGGGACCGTAGGAGAATGAGAAGCCCGAAGTAGCGCAGGCAAATGGAAATTGCCGCGAATACGTGGCAAGCAGAAGAAAATGACACGTGGCACCGTGCAACACACCAGCCATAAGACGTCACGTTGCTACATGACTCCGAGAGAATGTCATTCCTGGAATTTTCATCGTTAAATATGGCCAGGAGAATTCTAAAATTGGCAAGTCGGTAAAACTTTAGTAGGGACGCTAAAGTCCCAGGGTCATCCAGATGGTAGAGTGGAAACTGATCAACGGCTTACATTCATTTTGGAAAGAGAAGGCGCCTGAGCGTTATTCTCCTAGAGCAATTATGGCATTGAAACTATTTAGTTTTTGAAAGTATTCTCATTATAATTATACTATGGATTGCATAATCCATCTTGCTTTTATTTTCTTAATAAGATTTTGTAATTTTTCCTATTACCTTGTATGTTTTATCTCTTTAATGTATTTATGAAATTCATTCATAATGATCTCTATATACTTCCAAGTGACATTCATCCCAATATTTAGAGTTAAGTACAATTTGCATAGTCACTTCTTTAATTTTTCCCATGGACAAAGTAAGCAACATCCATCTCATTCTATTAAATAGATCATCCGGCTTGTCTGTCTTTGTGTGTGTTAGGATAAATAAAGTTATATGCGGTGGCAAAGAAACAAATATATTTTTTTTGAAAATGTGTCAAGTGTCAAAGATTCTTTGATCTTCTTGTGTGACCTCTATGTTTGCTAGTTTTTTCTATATATTAACACACACCTAACTTGATTGTTTATTTTCACGAGTTTTTCAACTCATTGAAGTTAATTTAAATTGTGTGAAAAGAAGGTGTTGAGACAGAGGAAGATGTCATTTTCCTTAAACTTTTGTCTGTGAGCAGCAAGCCCACTTTACATAGGTTGATCTGCAATTTCTCTCCAGGAAGAGGGCATCTTTGTATAGTACCAACTGGGCATCTTAGTATAGTACCAACTGGTATATTTGCAACATGTCTATCCAGTTGATTGTTTTTTTGGCAATGATAAAAAAATTCGAAGGTTTTTATTTATGCGGATATTCTTGCAAATGGTTTTACAAGTTTGTTGACCCTTAAATCTGTTAGGACCGAAACGGCAACCTAACGAGGATGTCAATCCTACTGCGTTTTTATAGATGCGATACTCCTCTTTAAGTTTTTCCTGGGGCGTGTATAGTTCAAATGTGGGACTTAGAGAATTTCCTTGGTAATGACTTAAAGCGATACAAAACGATAGAAAATGTTTTTTTTTGTTTTTTGAAATAAAGGTTCCTGGAAAATACGACCAGGAATCACACATATTAAACATTCAAATTAAATAAACACAATTTCCTGACATCCAGCATAGTTGAAGATAAAAAAATTCTGAGCACATAAAAATAAAAGAAGATGACCGACATGCATAAAGAGAACTAATTTTGCATTCCGAAAACAAGGTTACAAGGCACCGTCGAGATTGTTCCCAAAGTAGTTTTCTTTGAAATTTATCAAAAAATAATAATGTTTGTTACATATTCCTCGAAATTTAAATGTGTTTATCATATAGATTGGGATTGGGGCTCCCACGGACCATAAAATAAATAAGTACAAGAAATATGACTGTAGAAAGAAGAAGTGGGCGACGGTAGAGAGCAAGACCTGAAAAGAAGAAATTGGAAGTTATCAGTCTTTGGTTAGACATTTCTATTTAAAGAGGTGGAATAACTGGATTGATAAAGAAAGCATGATGTGATCAGTATAGACTTACTATGATAGTATCTATCTCCCCCTTTGTTATTTGTTTGTTGATGTCTTTTTATTGCTCTTGTCGACGGCTACTAGAATCGTGCCAACCACTTGTTTCCCTTCGTCGATGAGCTTGTCGATTGCCCTTTCAAGCCATTCTTCAATGTAGCTTCTCATGGAGGCCACGTTGATCTCATGTTGGATTTTTATGTTGAAAAACTCGCTTTCTAATTCCCTTAGATCGATAGAAAGATTACGCAAAGCCTATTTAATTTCTTCATTTTGTACCGAATAGTCCACTAGCCAGTTGTCCACGTCATCTTCACCATATTCAAGGATGTCATAAAAAAATTCTAAAGACAACCCCTTAAAAATATCAACTTGTTAATCGAAGGCTTGCTTGGTTAAGGACAAGGAGTTGAGGATTAAGTTGGGGTCTTGGATCTCGTTGGTACTTCTGACTAAGTCTATTTCGGTCAGCTTTTTGAATAATTCTTTTTTCTTTGATATGGCTTGTTCACATGATTGGACAATGAGATGTAGGTTCTTAACTTTCTCTTTCCATCATGCATTTAATTGTTTGATCTGGTTTGGGGAGGGGAGATCTTCTTCTCTTTTTCTCATATATGTCATGTTGGTGACATGGATGCCAAAAGGGAGGACCGTGTCTAGATAGAAACCTTTTTCATTTTTTAAATCCGCCTGCAAATGTTCCTGCAAGACATGTGCCCTCGTTCCAAAGGAAGCTATATTTTTTGATGTTTTCCAGGCTTGAGTAATTAGCTCCATTATTTTCTTGATATTCTTCTCCACATAGCCTCTACACGATGTGAGGAGGTTGGAGGATCCTTTTAACTTGGTTGTAGGGGTGGCAGACATGGTTATTGTTAAAGGATTGGCAAGCAATGGGATAGGAATCAAACCTTCCTCCAATTCCTTGATTCGGTCCTTCAGTCTAGCATTTTTTGCCTCAATGCCTCCAATGGAATCATCAAGAGCATCTCTGGTTTCTCGGTGAATTCGGGAGATTTGGGACAACTGCATGTTCCTAAGGTTAATCTTTGAGCGAGATTTCCCATTCTTATTTCTTACAACTCTCTTTTCAATAATTAAATTTTTAGATTCATTGTCAAAAACAACGCTCTGGAATACGAAGGATTCATCTTCGTCAAAAATATCGGTCTCAACTATTTCCATTAGGGGATAATGGTGGATCGCGTCCTCGGGCTGATCAACGTTGTGGAATACATTATCCAGATCAGTCTCAAGTTCCATGTCTTCACTTTCAGTTGCGAGCTCTTCCACTTGTCCTACAATGTTTTTTCTCTTCTTCCTAGCGGGAAGATTGTGAGAACTATCATTTTACCTCGAGGAGGGTTCTTATCTCCTCCTCTATTTGAAGAATTATGGGTTTCTTTCTTACTGGGGTGGGTCGTTGGAGCGATGCTCCGAGATGTCGTACTCTTGGGAGTGGTAGTTGGGGATTGGACACTCTTCTCACCCGAGCCTTTTCTCTGTTGTTTGTACAATTCAGTGGTGCTTTGCAATGTCTCTGGGTCGCCAGCGTCAGGAGCAGGAGTCTTGTCATCATTGTCTTTGTCTTAGTTAAGGAGTGTATGGATAAAAGAATTGTTGAAGCCAACTGCTAGTAAATGTTCTACAAAAATCTCATTAGGGTCGAACCCTCTTAGTCTTTCAACATTCTTAGGTTCAAGTTGTTGAAATGGCCTGCGAATTCGTCAATCTTATTGACGTTCCTGAACACGAAGTCCCCGACTTTCCAAGGCAGAGAAATGAACTATTTTTTTTCTCTTCTCATGGAAAAAATGCAACCAGTAGTTATATTGCCTTGCTATTTCTGTAACAAACAATTTGTCTGTAATGTGACATGGAAGGAAAGCAGGATTTTCCTTGGAGCCAAAAATCATTATTACACTGTAATTCTCCATTTGTTCAAGTGTCCCCTTCCTGTCCAAAAACTTGGTTGCCTGATCAGACATCCGGGGAGCATCCTTTCCTAACAATAAATCTTTGAAAAATGAGACAAAGTCATTAAAAACCTCATAAAAACAATGGGAGGCCTTGTGCCTCCACAAGGCCTAGTACCAAAAGGTTACTGGGTCGAATTCATAGTTTACCTTCTTGGACACGGGCAGTTTTGGAAACGAACACCAATGCGCTATCGCAAAAACCAAGTAGGATGACATATAAAATATCTTCTCCTCTTTGAATCGTGACAATTGGGAACATATTTCAATGGAAATTAGCTTCCCCCAATCAAAAATTGTTTTTTCCTTGACTGTGAAATACAAAATATAAAGAATCATGCGAGAAATGTTTGTTGTGGATTCATGTCCCGTTATTCTTGTAAACAACTAGGCAATTTCCCAGAATGGATTTCTAAACGAACTAACCTGCAACCTTGTGATATCTTCAGGAACTGTTGTCGAGTTTTCCAGGAACTCGGGTAAGAGGTCCAACCCGTTAGCATGTTTTTTTAGGAATTGCTTGCAGTCTTCTCCTCTGAAGGTCAATGTTGGCTCCGACAATCTCAACATCTTGCGAAAGACTTGAGGTGACAAACAAAATAGGAGAGTGGTCCCACAGTGGAATAATTCTTTGGCTTGAAATATATCTCTCGATGCACCAAGAGACCACCTCCTTACAGTCAAAGAATTCAGGGACACAACCTGCACGAGCAATTCCAGAGGTCCAAATTACTTCGTTCTGGGCGGAAGGGGATGAGTAGTAAGAATATGCCCTGGACCATTGGAAGTTCTGGTCCTCACGCCCGAAAATGTTCATTATATCTCCATAGAATTGTTGTCGAGTTGCTGCCATAAGTTTACGAGAACGTTCGTTTGCTCCAAACGATGTTTGAAATGAAAAATTGGAAGGGATAATATAACCCTCCGCAAATCTTGGTCCAATGCATGTGAATGGGAGATCTCCTCGAGCCTTTCTCTCATTAATGACAATCTCTATGGTTGTTGCATGATGAGTTGTTAGCAATGAAGCTTAGTAATAGCATACTTAGAAAGAAGTGCGAAGGTGGCGGGTACGACGAAGAACAATTAAGGATTGGAGATTTCGTGAACCCACCAACCCGATGACCCACGAAAGACATTCCATGATGTTTGAAATGAACACTCAGAAGGGATAATATAACCCTCTACAATTCTTGGTTTCATGTGTATTAATGGGAAATCTCCTCGAACCTTTCGCTCATTAATGACAATATTTATGGTTCCTGCATGATGAGTTGTTAGCATTAAAGCTTACTAATTGCATATTTAGAAAGAAGTGTGAAGGTGGCAGGGACGAGGAAGAACAATTAAGGAATGGCTAAGTATGGAAAGCAGTCGGTCGAGCTTCAAAATAGGGTTACAAGGGATACTCAGGAGAGGTGAGGGCCCGACGGTCAAATTGTATGTCTCGAAAGTTTTGAGTGCAAAATGTGTAACATGGAAGAGGGCATAATGGGACAGTCCAACAGTGAATTTGTATATCGCGGAACTCCGGGTGTTGTTTGCAGGTCGTGAAACAAAGGAAGCGCAATCTTGAGCCCGCCTGTTTGGGAACCCGCAATCGAAAAAGTGGCTAAGTATGGAATGGGGAAACGGTCGGTCGGACCCGTTTTCACTAATATATTGAAATTTGTAATAGATATCCCATTACCTGACAAGATCTTTTCTGCATGTTTCTGGACAAGTTGTGTAGGGATAGTCGGTGTGACTGTCTCCTCGAGTCTTTTGCTCATTAATGACAATCTTTAGGGTTGCTACATGATGAGTTGTTAGCATTAAACCTTACTGATTGCATACTTGGAAAGAAGTGTGAAGGCGGCGGGTACATGGAACATCGATTAGGAATTGGAAATTTGATGAACCCACCAACCTGACGATCCGTGAAAGAGATTCCAAGAAATGGCCAAGTATGGAAAGCGGTCGGACGAGCTTCAAAATAGGGTGACAAAGGATCCTCAGGAGACGTGAGGCCCTGACGGTCAAATTGTATGTCTTAGAAATTTTGAGTGCAAAATGTGTAACACAGAAGAGGGGATGATGTGGGAGTCCGGCAGTCAATTTGTATATCACGAAAGTTTGGGTGTTGTTTGTAGGTCACAAAACAATGGAAGTGCAATCTAGAGCCCACTTTCCCCAGAATCCGCGATCGAAAAAGTGGCTAAGTATGGAATGGGGAAGCAGTGGGTCGAAGTCGTGATATAAAAGCATGAGTGGAAATGTGAACCCTTGAGTCCGTCAACCCGCACAGTTAGACATTTTCGGAAAAACGACCAAGTAACTAGAAAGAGAAAGTAGAGGGGAAAAAGAAAGGGGAATTCAGTTAAGTATAGAAGAGGGAAAAGAAGGGGATAAAAGAGAGTGGGAAAATAGAAAAGGGGAGGGCAATTTTCGTAAGCGGGAATTGGTTTCAAACAAGCCCCATTGTTGCAAAATCATCATTTTCTAGTCCAATATTTTATCCACATACTCGTTTTCTATTGTGCTTGTATCATTAAAAAGGATGTGAGAAAATGCAAATATAAACTATAAATTTATTTTTTACTATAACTATGTATAGTTGATTTACAAGCGCTATTGATGTTTGGCTTTTGTAGATAACAGTGGGTTAGGATAATTTTGCATTCTTACTGTGATAAGGCCTTAAAAAAAGTAGAACAAGTAACAAGTTTTTCCAATTCAATTCTCACACAAAAAAAATTCTCTGATCCCATAATATTCATCTTTGTTGATTCGATAATAGGGAGGTCGATTTCGTAGATTGTGCTATTGGTCATTTCAGGCGACTGGGGTGCGTCGGCCAATGCTTTGTTGAAGATTTGTTTTTATTGCAACCTGTGGGAGTAATTGTGTTTTTTATACATTGTTTAATGCCTTGAAATATTATTTTAAGTATTAAACTTCCTGCATTATGAGTTGTTAGCATTAAAGCTTAATAATTGTGTATCTAGAAATAAACTTATTGTAATGTCAACTTGACCGTAAATATAACAACGACGAACTTGAATTTTAATATTGTGGTTAATTTCATAGCCCTATTTGACTTCAGCTAGCATATATCATTTTTTTTTCAAAATATTTGCGACGAAGAAATTTGGTAATTTCATTAATAAAGTAAAAGTGCTCAAATAGAGGCCAAGGGATGGACAACCAATAATATGTTTCCTTTTCGAGTGAAGTAATCAAGGAAGCAAGAGGGAAATAAGAGATCGTTCGCTCAACAAGGTTGATATGAGAACAAAACTTCTTGGGCGGGGCCCCAACTCCCACATTGTGAATTAGTGTTGTTATGTTCTATCTACATTACAAATGGAATTGAATGTTGGTTTGAAACTGTGTGAAATTCATTTATGTTTCCATAGAAGCCTCATGTGATCGACACAATGCATTGTCATATAATTGTTCAATGCTTCATATTGGATCAAATTACTTGAGTTAATACAATATTTAAGAATTACGAGACTATCGAACCATGCAAACGAGAAGAGGTGTTAAATCCAGCAAAGAAGCACCAACCAAGATTCCAAGGCAATTTTTTAACAGTAAATCTACAAGAAAAATAGTGGGTAATATATATTTGTCCATAGACATTGGACTGAGTTCTTTGCACTGAAGCATTGAACATACTTGTCATAAATACAAGTAGAGGAGTTACAAAAAAAAAAACATGCATACAATTATGTGTTGTTCATCTAGTGCGACAACATGTCGGAGGCATCGACAAGCTCTTGAACATGCATACAAAACTGATTATCATATTTTTTTAGGAACTCCTTGCAGTCTTCTCTTCTAAAGGTCAATGTTGGCTACGACAATCTCAACATCTTGCAGAAGACCTGAGGTGACAAAGAAACAAGAGAGTGGTTCCGCAATGGAATAATTCTTTGGCTTGAAATAGGTCTCTCGGCGCACCAAGAGACCACCTCCTTGCAGTCAAAGACTTTAGGGACACAACCTACACGAGCAATTTCAGAGGTCCAAATTACTTCGTTCTGGGCGGAAGGGGACCAAGAGACCACCTCCTTACAAGCAAAGACTTTAGGGACACAGCCTGCACGAGCAATTCTAGAGTTCCAAATTACTTTGTTCTGGTCCTCACCCCGTAAGATGTTAATTGTATCTCCATAGAATAGGAGAGTGGTCCCGCAATTGAATAATTCTTTGGCTTGAAATATATCTCTCGGCACACCAAGAGACCATCTCCTTACAGTCAAAGAATTCAGGGACACAGTCTGCACCATGGACAAATCCAAACCCAATCCAAAACCCTAAAAATGAAAGGAAAGGATACATCTATGAGGGCGAGGACTGCCATCCGAGTCGAGAGACTCAAACTCTCGAGCTGCAAAGCGGCTATTGCATTCAGTGTTAGTTTCTTTTATGAAACCCCTTTCTTTGGTCTTGTTAGGGCAGCCATCGTCGAGCTGGGAAGTTCCCCCCATTATGGTGGATTTCAATTTGGGCACAGGAGTGGGAACAACATCTACATTGCCATCATCCATCAGATCATCTTCTTCCGGCTTGAAATCGACCGCATCAACCTCTGCATCGACCATTGACGCACAGGGGGGGTGTCTGAGCAGGGGGGGGTTGCCTTGGAATTCTTTGGCTTGAAATATATATCTCAGCGCACCAAGGGACCATCTCCTTACTTGCTTTTGGGCGGAAGGAGATGAGTAGCAAGAATATGCCCTGGTCCACTTGAAGTTCTGGTCATCATGCCCGAAGATGTTTACTGTATCTGGACATAACTGTTGTCGAGTTGCTGCTATAAGTTGACGAGAACGTGCGTTTGCTCCAGATGATGTTTGAAATGAACACTCGAAAGGGATAATATAACCCTCCGAAAATCTTGGTTTAATGTGTATCAATGGGAGATCTCCTCGAGCCTTTAGCTGATTAATGACAATTTCTACGGTTCATGCATAATGAGTTGTTACCATTAAATCTTACTAATTGCATACTTAGAAAAAAGTGTGAAGGTGGCGGGGATGACGAAGAGCGATTAAGGATTGGAGATTTCGTGAAGACGCCAACTGGACGACGTGTGAAAGAGATTCCATGATGCTTGAAATGAACACTCGGAAGGGATAATATAAACCTCCACAAATCTTGGTTTAATTTGTATTAATGGCAGATCTCCTCGAGCCTTTCAGATATTAATGACAATCTTTATGGTTCCTGCATGATGAGTTGTTAGCATTAAAGCTTAATAATTTCATATCTAGAAAGAAGTGTGAAGGTGGCGGGGATGGCAAAGAGCAATCAAGGATTGGAGGATTGGACATTTCGTGAACCTGCCAACCCGACGCGAAAGAGATTCCAAGAAATGGGCAAGTATGGAAAGCGGTCGGTTGGGCTTCAAAATAGGGTCACAAGTTATACTTAGGAGACGTGAGGGCCCGATGGTCAAATTGTATGTCTCTGAACATTTGACTGCAAAATGTGTAACACAGAACATGGCATGATGGTGGACTTCGGGGGTCAATTTGTATATCGTGGAACTCCGGGAGTTGTTTATAGGTCACGGAACAATAGAAGCGCAATGTTGAGCAAGCCTGCCCTAGAACCGGCGATGGAAAAAGTGGTCAAGTATGGAATGGGGAAGCGATCGGTGGGACTCCTGATATAAAAGCATGAGACATATTCGGAAAAACGACTAAGTAACCAGAAAGAGAAAGTAGAGGAGAAAAAGAAAGGGGAATTTGGTTGTCAATTTGTATATCGGGAAGTCAGGGTGTTGTTTGCAGGGGGCGAAACAATGGAAGCGCAATCTTCAGCCCACCTGGTCGAGAACCCGCGATCGAAAAAAGTTGTTGAGTATGGAATGGGGAAGCGGTCAGTTAGACTCATGCTATAAAAGCATTAGTGGAAATATGAACAAGTGAATCCGCCAACCTGCGCACTTAGACATTTTCTGAAAAACGACTAAGTAACCAGAAAGGGAAAGTAGAGGGGAAAAAGAAAGGGGAGGGAAATTTTTGAAAGCAAGAATTGGTCTTAACAAAGTCCCATTGATGGTCTTAACAATAACTACGAAGTGCATTAGACAGGTGAACAGGCTCTTCAATCAAGGAATAGAGAAAGTGAGTCATGGTTATACTTTCCAAGATGTGTTTGCATAAGAGAAGCATAAAAAAGCTACAGAAAAATCAATGGAGGGTTGTTCAAGTAAAATTTGTGTACTATCAACTTCACCGCAAGTATAACAATGACGAATTTTAATTTTAATTTTTTGTGGTTGATATCATAGTCCCATTGGACTTCACCTAGCATATATCCTTTATTTCAAAATATTTCTGAAGAAGAATTTTGGTAATTTCATTGATCAAGTAAAAGTGTTAAAATGAACTACATATTACATTTGCGTCATAGAGCTTACATTAAAAGGCAAGGTAGGTCTTGTATATTCTTTAAGATCATAGAAAAACCACTAAGATCCTGAATCTATCATCTAGCCATAATTCAAAAACCAGGTCCATGAGAACCTTGAAATACAGTACGAAAGCACATGAACAAAAGTCTTCCAAACACAAGACATGAAAAAATCAGCGGAGATTGGGCATTGTATCCCATCTATAACCAAATCCCCAAATGGGCACCAAGAAATTTGTCGATTACTATATTACTATGAACCAAGATCACTGTGAACATTTGCTTCTGATAATACTATGAACCAAGATCACGTTGACCTGACAATGTTCTAACATTACTAGTTCTGGAAAAGAGTGTCAGCATTTAACATAATGGAGTTCGAACAATGCCAAATTTGTAATATTATTGAAAATGCCTGATGGTTCCGTTCAGAGGAGGAAGCCATTTTGACGGCTCAAAGGATGGACCTGATTTATTCACAGTTGGATACTTTGTATGAGGTATGTCCTCATGCTTCTCATTACTGGACTGAACAATCTTATGCACTTCCAGTTCAATTTTCCATGGCACTGCAAAAATCTATTCATATCCTCATTGGGTAGCATGGACAGATACATATGAGATTGTTTCGTTTCTTGTCAATGCACAATATGATTTATTTTTTTTTGGTTCAACCGTATGGCATTGTCCTCATTTAATGTAAATTTTCTATGGACATGAAAGTCACGTAACATGTAGACACTATTTGACTTTTTATGTAGGTATACTTCATATGGAAATTCTGTCAACCCAGGAAGCACATCTTGTAATATAGGTTGTCTAATTGTACAATGTACAATTGTGTTGTTGAGGGTTCAGATGGCAACATTGAGGCAATGTCTATATATGTAAGGGCATTTTTTACTGCATCGTAGAAAATCAATTGTGCCATCATTTATGAAAGCAAAGGCAGAAGCAGGAGAGTTGCATTTGGCACATACAAGATCGAAGGGGGTCGAGTACGCATTTGCTGCAACCAAAACACCCTCAATCTGTGCACGTGAGCATAGTAGTTAATATATTGAACAATATAATATACAAGTATACAACAAAAAAGCTGCACAAAATTGTTCAAGGGAATGTTTATGAGCACAGTGTGGATGGAATTGTAGATGTATACACACAACAATTGTCGAGCTAGTTAGTTTCTTGAGATCCTGTACTATGTATGTTCGCAATTCTGTTACAAATGTTGTTTGGGTTGTGCGAAAGATCCTTTCTTTAACATCTCTTTTCTTTGTTATATTTTTGAAGAGCATAAGTGGAAATTGCCCTTTATGCAATTGTTGTTCCATTGAGGAAAATAATTTTGAATAGGTGTCGAACAATTGCAGTTGCACCATGGAACATTGTAATAGTTGCGTAACATAACTGATATATATGAGCATGTGAAAGTAAAGGACAAAACTAGATATGGAGAACGGTACCATTGCCTTGTCATTGTCTGACTCTCCATCTTTTATATGGAGAATGTGTTGCGAGCCAACTTTTCTCACGAGTGTGATAGCTGCACCAATGGTTCTGATTGGATAAATGTTGTTGCTCTATGCAAGTTGGCTGATTGTTGTGTTCGGTACGAAATGATATTATGAACAAACCGTGGGAACTTTTTCCACAATACTTGTTTCGTTGAGAGATATAATCTGATCACAATCACCACGGTCATATATTGTTTTCGGAAATATATTAAAATTTGTAATGGATATCCCATTACCTGGCAAGATCTTTTCTGCATGTTTCTGGACAAGTTGTGTAGGGATAGTCAGTGTGATTGTCATCATGGCTTCATTGTCTGTCCTATCAGCATGCACAATGCATCTAGTTTTGTTTGCCTTGTCTAAGTAGGTGCTATACACGACCATTATGTTCCTGACAAACACTTGTCGAGTTCGGCGGTTGTTCAAGCCTTCTATCGATAGTATATTAGGTGTTATAAGTTTAGACCTGGCAACATTTTTTGACCAGAAAAAGTAATGTGAATGGCAGTCTGTATAATTTTTTTTTTTGGCATAAATGTACAAGTAGAGGCACAATTTGGATGAAGTATGCAGGTCAAAGTTTTGTAATCATACCTCTTAGTCTGCGAAGCTTGCACTATGTTGGGTGTTTCACTTGCGCTCGTAGATACTTCTTGTGAACTGCAAAGCATGTGTTGCAGATGACATCAACATATTTATCATGGCATAGATGAATAAATAACTCAAGATATTTGTTTGGTAAACATAGCAAGAGCACAATGTATGAATCTTTACCTTTGGCCTTGTCGTTCTGTTGATGTTTGTGATGATTAACTACTCATGCCCATGTCACTCGTCCAACTTTTTCTGATGCAAGCATGTGTACATGAACATCAGAATGACTAAATAAGCATATGCATTGTATATTGTTCATAATTGTTCTGAATGTCACATACAGGCTCGAAGGGGATGGAGTATGAAATAGGGTGTCAAGGGATACTCAAGAAACATGAGGGCCTGACGGTTGAATTGTATGTCTCGGAAATATTGAGTGCAAAAATGTGTAACATGGAATAGGGCATGATGGGGGAGTCTGGCGGTCAATCTGTATATCGTGGAACTCTGGGAGATGTTTGTAGGTCACAGAACAATAGAAGTGCAATCTTGATCCCGCTAACCCGAGAGTCTGGCTATCAATTTGTATATCGCGAAACTCTGTGTGTTTTTTGCTAGACACAGAACAATAGAAGCACAATTTTGAGCTCGCCATCCTGGGAAYTTGTAATCGAAAAAGTGCCTAAGTATGAAACGAGGAAGCGGACGGTCGGACTCGTGATATAGAAGCATGAGTAGAAATGTGAACCCGTGAGTCTGCCAACCCACGCACCTAGACATTTTCGGAAAAAAACGACTAAGTAAAGTAACCAGAAAGGGAAAGTAGAGGGGAAAAAGAAAGGGGAATTCAATTAAGTATATAAGAGGGAAAAAAAAGGGATAATAGAGAGTGGGAAAATAGAAAAGGGGAGAGCAATTTTCGAAAGCGGAAAGTCTCAACAAAGGCCCATTGTTGCCAAATCATCATTTTCTAGTCCAATATTTTATCCACCTACTCGTTTTATGTGTTTGATTTACTATCACTATTGGTATACCTTTTCGAATATTGTACTTCAGCTTCCTCTGTTGTGGCATATAAGATTTCATCCTCTTGTCCAACTAATATGTTTCTTTCAATGTAGCAATGCAGAAAATACAGTGGACATGAAGGTAAGTTGGTATGTAGAAAGAAATGTAAAAAAATAAATACAGTTCTATTTATTTCAATGTAGCAGCACATAAAATACAGTTGACATGAAGATAATTTATTATGTAGGAAGATATGTAGTATCCACATATAATAAATTAGGTGCAAAGTAGTAGAATAAATATACAGACAATAAATGAAATACAAAACAATGGAATATGAAATAAGAGAAGAAGCATGCACCTTTGTATCTCCTCTTCTACATTTGTGGTTAAGAGTCCTTCGTCTTTTCCAATTATTCTGTTTGTTTCAATGTGGGAATGCACAAAATACAATGAACATGAATGTAAGTTGGTATCTAAGGGAAAACAAGTAATATGTACATACAGTAAATGATAATCAAAGGAATCGAATAGAAGATAGAGTTAGAAGCATGAACCTTTGTTTTTCTTGATCCATGGTTGTGGTTATATAGAATTTTTCCTGGCCAAAATATATTACAAGCCATAAAATATTAAGAAGTTGGATGATCCTAGCCGAATGATTCGGTTTTGTGCAACAAAGTATCCATATATGCTTTGAGACATGGAAATATGATTTTGTAATATGTTTGATGTATATTTCATAATTCAAGTACAAGAAAAATTGTATCATGGTCAGATCAGTATGTGTATAAGATAAAGAGGGTGTATTGTGATATGGGCACATTTGACCATACATGGTCAATAAGTGCATTTTGTACATGCTTTATATTAACCAAAAGAAAGTGGAGATTGTAATTGCACATGTAGTTTTCAATTTCTTTTGTTATGGCACTATTTTGTAGCATGTCAACACTGAAGTCTCATAGAATGATAATGGTTTCGTTCAGATGTAAATGGCAATGTTGCGTGCGGAGCGACATAGAGATTGAATATTTCAATTTGCAATCCACGGAAAATTACTCTTGCTAGCACCATCTCAACATATTTTTCTTCTACAAGAACATTTTGCAAAGGCATGTAGGTATTCATTCCCGGGCAAGGTGGGAATATCATCGAGGGCATGGTGGGAAGGCTAAATAATTTTCTTATTCAATTGAGGCGTTAGATATCCACTTCGTCACATAAGGTAAAGGACCGAGATTTGTAATGCTAGAGAAAATGACAGTCGAAGTTGTGCAGACAACATTGGCATACATATGGTTCAGAGTTTGGAGAAAAAATTGGAGCAAAATTTAAGAGTGGGAGGGAAAGAGATGCCAACCTCTATAGAAAGTCTGCAGCATAGGAGTGATGAATAAATACCTAAACATTCTTATTTGCAAACTGTAAATAGTAAACAGTAAAGAACAAATACGAATGAAACTATGGTATTGAAACTTCCTCATCAATGATGAACGATAGATTCGAAGGTCCTATTGTGAGTGCAGGATTTCAACCCTGCAAAGTGCAATAACAAGTCCTAGAACTACCCAGGATTTGCATTCCAGGTCCTAGAACTTTTTTCTTTATAACTTACTGAAATATGTCACCGACAAAGATGGATAATGCCTGGAAATGGTGTGCAATTTTGTTGCAGCTTAGTTACCGTTGTATCATACCTAGCCCTTCTACACCTACCTGCAATTTTCTTCTACAATAACATCCTGTAAAGGCAACAAGATTGACATCGTCTTTTTCATGTGAAAGACACGGGTTCGATTCCCATACGGGATAGGTAGGTACTCATTCCCGGGTAAGCTAGGAATATCATCGAGGGCAAGGTGAGAAGGCTAAAGAATTCCTTATTCAATTGAGGCGTTAGATTTCCACTTTGTCACATACGGAAAAGGACCGAGATTTGTAATGATAGAAAAAATGATAGCCAGAGTTGTGCAGACGACATTGGCATGCACATGGTGAAGAGCCTAGGGAAAAAATTGGAGGAAAATTTAAGAGCATGAGAAAAAGATATGCCAACCTCTATGGAAAGTCTGGAGGATAAGAATAATGAATAAATATTTAAACATTCTTACTTGCAAACTGTAAACAATAAACAACGAATACGAATGAAACCATGGTATTGAAACTTACTCGTCAATGATGAACGACAGAATCGCAAGCCCAATTGCGGGTGCGGGACTTGAACCCTGCAAAGTGTAAAAAATAGCTCCAACTTCTGGTACAAGACCCCAACCTTGCAAAGTTGAAGCAAACAAAAGCAAGCAGTAAGAAACAAACCAGTGAGCAAGCATGAAAAGGTCCAACTACAAGTGCAGGACCTCAACCTTGCAAAATTGAACCAAACAACAAGAAGCAACAACCAATGAACCAACGAACCAGTGAACCAATAAAGAATATATGTATCTTCAATGATGACTAAATTGCATTCCAAGCATAGAAGAAATATGAAACATATGATGACCATGTGAGTGGAAATACTTAAACATTCTTACTTGCAAACTGTAAACAATAAGCACCAAACAATGAATACGAATGAAAATATGGTATTGAAACTTACTCATCAATGATGAACGACAGAATCGCAGGTCCAATTGCGGGTGCAGGACTTGAACCCTGCAAAGTGAAAAAAACAGCTCCAACTGCGGGTGCAGGACCCCAACCTTGCAAAGTTGAAGTAAACAAAAGCAAGCAGCAAGCAACAAACAAGTGAGCAAGCACCAACAGGTCCAACTGTAGGTGCAAGACCTCAAGCTTGCAAAGTTGAACCAAACAACAACAAGCAGCAACTGACAAACCAACGAACCAACGAACAAATAGCAACCAGTGAACCAGTAAAAATATATATGTATCTTTAATGATGACTAAATTTCATTCCAATCATAGAAGAAATATGAAACATATGATGGCTATGGGGGTGGCAGTGGACAACAATATTGTCCAAATTCACTGCAACATTGTATCGAAAAAATTGAGGAAAAATGTACTGTGACAGGCATATTTACGTAAACATTTAAGGCTGTCAGGCCTATTTAAGGGCCTCACACTATGTAAACATTTAAGCTATCATGCTATTCAAGTACCTAAAAAAGAGTGTCAATGCTCAAAACTTTCGGTATGTAAACATTTCAATACAAATAGAAATAATAAAAAAATTAAAAAAGAACGTCGATGCTCAAAACTTTCGGTATGTAAACATTTCAATAAAAATAAAAAAATAAAAAAAGAGCGTCAATGCTCAAAAATTTGGGTATCTAAACATTTAAAACATTGGGAATAGCGAAGCTAGCAATAAGACTTCGGATCTATTCTCCAATGAGATGATGACATATAAGGTTTTTTGTATTATATAAAAAAAATTGTTTTTAGTTCTCTAGTTCGAACAATAGAGATTATGCAAAAATTTATAGTCAAAGGACATATTAATATGAAGCCAACGAATTATCGATCGCTATAGTCCCTCTACGCCTTCGACAGGGACTAATAACTGTAAACATTTCTTATCCTTTAAGTAAAAGGGTTTTATACATTAGTTTCTTATCCTATAAGTAAACGGGTTTTATACATTAATTTAGTTCTCAATTAAGTATGATATTAAAATTAAATTTGTATTTCAAGATATATATTTATATGTTTTTAATTTATAGTTTAGTTAAAAACTAGGAATAAATCATGTTTTTGAAGTGTATCGATTATTAATATTCATATTTTAATTTGAAACTCAACCAAAAAAAATGACACATTTTGGATCATCAATTTTGTCTTTGTGTATTGGTTAACCACAAGGCATCACATCAATTTAGGGATTCAACTTAGTTCACTAGTTGATTTTGGTCATTGTGTACATAGTAGCATTCTCTTGCATTTCATTTTTTTTTATGCATGTGGGAGGATGGTAACTAATACAACATCATCCTAGGAACTTGTGCTCCAACTTTCTTCACTAGTTGATTACAATCTCACTATACAAAGTTATCGTTTTCTTATACTTTAGTCTTCTATGTGTCTAGGCAAGCACAACCATTGTCATTGTTGGTAAGCTAACATCATCACATCACTCTGGGGGCTTGCAATCCAACTTCATTTAATGTTTGATTCTAGTCTTAGTGAGCAAAGTTATCATTTTTGTATGCTTCAGTGTTTCATGCATCTACACAAAGACAACTACTCAAAGTATTGGTGTGCAGAAGTTATCACATTAATGCAAGGACTTGTGCTCCAACTATGTTCATTGGTTGATTATGGTCTCGATACACTAAAGTATCATGTTATTGTGCTTTAGTTTTCTATGCATTTGGGTAGAGATGACAATTAACATTGTTGGTATGCAAAGGCTACCACATCACTCTAAGCATCGATGCTCCAACTTTGTTCATTAGTTAATTTTTGTCTTGGCGAGCATAGGTATCATTTTCTTATGATTCAATATTTTGTGCTCTGAACAAGGACAACTATTGTCACACTTGGTATGCAAAGGTTATCACATCAACCTTGGGACTTGTGCTCCAACTTTGTTCACTAATTGATTCTGGTCTTGGTATGTAGAGGAATCACTTTCTTGCATTTCAATCTTCCATGCATATGGACGGGGACCGCTATCAAGACTCTTGATATGTAGAGGTTATCACATCAACCTAAGGACTTGCACTCCAACTGCATTCACTAGTTTATTATGGTCTTGGTAAGCAAAATGTTTCATTCTCTTGCTCTTCACTTGTACATGCATCTTGGCAAGCATGAACACCAACACTCTTAGTATGTGCATGTTATCATGTTGACCTAGAGACATGCACTTGAACTTCGTTCATTGTAATTCTAAACTTGATATGCAAAGGTATCAATTTATTGCACTTCAGTGTTTCATGCATCTAGTGAGTAAGCATGACTATCAATATTGTTGGTATGCGTACATTATCACACGACCTGAGGGACTTGCACTCCAACTTCGTTCACTAGTTGACTCTACTCTTAGGAAGTAGAAGCATCATTTTCTTATGCTTTAGTGTTTTGTGTATGTAGGCTAGCATGAGCATTGACACTCTTGGTATGTAGAGGTTATAACATCAACTAAGGGACTTGCACAACAACCATTCACTAATTAATTCTAGTCTTGGTAATGAGAGGTATCATTTCCCTGTGCTTCGATTTTTAGTGCACATGGGAACGAACAACCATTAATGCTCTTGTTATGTGGAGGTTATCACATCAACCTATGGAATTATGCCCCAACTTTGTTCACTAATTGATTTTGGTCTCACTATATAGAGGTAACACTTTTACTGTGCTTCAATTTTTTATGCATCTCGATAGGGATACCACTAACACTCTTGGTGTGTAAAGGTTGTCACAACACTCAAGGGACACTCCAACTTTGATTCTTGTATTGGTAAGCAGAGATCAACCTATGGACTTGTGCCCCAACTTTGTTCACTAATTGATTCTAGACTCAATATATAGAGGTAACATTTTTTTTGTTCTTCAATTTTTTATGCATCTCGGTAGGGATGACCACTAACACTCTTGGTGTGTAAAGATTGTCGCATCACTCCAAGGTCTTGTGCTCCAACTTTGTTCAGTTCGATTTTTTTATTGGTAAGTAGAGGTGTCAATTTCTTATGATTCAATATTTTGTGCCTCTTGGCAAACACAAATACCATCACTCTTAGTCTGTAGAGGTTATCACATCAACTTAGTGACTTTCACTCCAACTTTGTTCATTTTTATTTTCATCTCAATTATAGAGGTATTGTTTTCTTATGCTTTAGTGTTTCATGCATATCATCAATCATGACTATGAATGCTCTTTATATCTAAAGGTTATCACACCAACATAAGGACTTGCACTCCAACTTTGTTCACTAGTTGATTCACACTTGGTAAGTAGAGGTATCATTTTCTTGTGCTTTAGTGTTTTGTGCATCTAGGCATGCATAACCAGTACTAGTATTAGTATGTGAAGGTTATCACATCAACCGAGGGACTTGCACAACAATTGTTCCCTGGTCAATTTTGGTCTTAGTAAGCAAAGGTATCATTTCCTTGTGCTTCGATCATTGGTGCATATGGGCAAGGACAACCACTAACACTCTTGGCATGTGGAGGTTATCACATCAACCCAAGGACTTGTTCTCCAACTTTATTCATTAATATGTAGATATATCATTTTCTTATGCTTCAATATTCCATGCATCTGGGCAAGGACCGTTATGTAGACTCTTAGTATGTGAAGGTTATCGCATTAACCTAGGGACTTTGTTCACTAGTTGATTATGGTCTTGGTAAGAAAATGTATCATTTTCTTGCCCTTCACTATTTTGTGCACCTTGGCAAGCATGAATATTGACACTCTTAGTATAGAAAGGTTATCACATTAACCTAGGGAGTTGCGCTCCAACTTCATTCACTGTGATTTTGGCCTTGGTAAGAAGAGGTATCATTTTCTTGTGCTTCATTGTTTCATGCATCTAAACAAGCATGATTACCAACACTGTTAGTGTGAAAAGGTTATCACATCACCCTTAGGACTTGCACTCTAACTTCCCACACTAGGTGATTATGATCTTAATAAGCAAAGGGATCATTTTCTTGCGCTTTAGTCTTCCATAAATATAGGCAAGGGTAACTGTCAACACTCCTAGTATGTAGAAATTATCACATCAACCCATGGATTTGCATTCCATTCATTCAATAGTTTATTATGACCATGTTAAGAAGATATATCATTCACTTGTTGATTATGAACTTGGTAAGCATTTTCTTGTGCTTCACTTTTCCATACATGTTGGCAAGAAGTGAGCATGGCTATTAACACTTTTGGTATGCAAAGGTTATCACCTAAACCTAGAAACTTCTACTCCAACTTTGGCCACTAGTAGATTTTGGGCTTGGTTAGTATAGGTATTAGTTTCTTGCACTTTAGTGTTTGTGCATCTGAGCAAGGAAAATCACCAATACCCTTAGTATGCAAAGGTTATGACACTTCCACACTCTTTTGCACTATATATTAACAATCTTCTACCATCTAGTATCAATATCTTTGATCCTATGGTATCTAATCTCTCTCTCTCTCTCTCTCTCTCCCTCTCTCTCTCTCTCTCTCTCTCTCTCTCTCTCTCTCTCTATATATATATATATATATATATATATATATATATATATTAACCTTTGTAGTGAAATAAGGCATACATATTCTTAAGAAAAAGAGAAAGAACAACAATGGCACACACATAATACACAAAGATGCCACACCTATATTTCTCATTGTATTAACTTCACCATTCACAATACAATATATATGGGTAACCCAAGGAACATCCACGTGAATCCCAAGGAAGGCGCACCCCCTCAGCCAACTGGATTCTTAGAAGGCTCACTCTCTCAACTTATTGGAGGACAAGAACAGTTGGGCATAAGTTCCAAGGAAGGACTTGATCGGATCTAGCTAACTAGTTGTTAGAAGCTAGTTGCATCTTGACCCATTCAAGCCATCATGTAATAAAATGCATCTATATAAGCCTGCCTCCTGTTCTAAATAAAGTGATGGTAATTTTTCTCTCAGTTTTGGTGATAGTATTGTTGTTTCCTATTCTAGTTAATTTCTTGAGCATTGTTATTGTAGATAAAATGATATCAAAGCTTCGATATGAGATGCTTCTGCTCCAGTGAGTTTCAGACAAAGTTTTTTTTTTTTTTTTTAAGGGTTGCTAGTGTCTGCCCTCACCCAGTTTTTCAGATCCAGAGGTGCTCTAGGGGTGGATCCACCCTCCATCTCTCATGCAGTGTGCTAGGTTTTGCTCAAGACCTCCATTGCGCAATCCTTTATGGTGATTTCAAGCTTTAAAAGTGCGTTAGGATTTTTCATGCCCTCCCCTCTCTTCCAGCGTGCCTTCTTAGTGTGAGCTTGGCTAGGGTTTGCTAGTGTGCCCTCCCTTTTGAGCTCTGTGTTATCACTCCAAGAAACTCCTTAGGGTTGTAGGCTAAGGATGCTTGGTAACTTAAGAAATCAATAATCACTGTGTGTGGATCAATGGGATAACTGAGGATGGCTAATGAGAAGAACAACTTATCATGCATTCGAATGAGCCAGTGCTTTTAGAAACCAATAATCAGATGCAGTAATTTGGAGGGGGGTATGAAGAACACTACTCTAGATAACCAAGTACATTAACATGCAGGGTCATACAAGATAGTAAGAGATCATTCAATTCGAATTCATGAGCCAAATAAGAAGATGACAGTTCTTAATAACTGAGCTAAATTGAATCGAATTACAGAGCAATGAAACACATGAGAAAATCTGATATTAGTAGCAAAAGAAAACTGTGATTCATATCAAAATAAGAGTCTAAGTACATAGGCCAAATGTATCCCAGATTGAACCCCCTAGTGCTCCAAATGTCTTTGGCTTTATAGCCTTTTACAATCAGTTTCAGATCCTAAAACAATGGATCTGATATTCTAAAAATAGAAAGTCAAAACTGATTTACAAAAGATAAGGAGAGATCCTCAAGATGAG
>ML781061.1:480520-551260 GCA_009831015.1 Picea engelmannii
TGCTCTTTAGCTGTTGAAAGGCGCAGCTTTCAACACCTAACTGGTTATAATTCTACCTTCTACGCTGGTGAAAGCGTAGATTTTTTCAAAATCAAATTCCTCGGTCATGGAGAGTCTTTTTTGCATGTTTAAATAGTCGATCGACATCTACAAATCCTGAACTTTCCAACGGTGCTTTCAGATCTGCATTTGGAGCTCGGGAAGCTATCAAAATTTTCACTACAATATTAGGAATCACTCTTTCAAAAATGCTGGTGTGTTTTTGGTCGCTAACACTCTGGATGGTGTGCTTCAGGGTTAGATACAGATTTAGATCCAATTCCAAAGGATAGTGCACTAGGGTTGGATCCAAATCTAGGGTTCTGGATCTAGGGTTTTCCCATTCGGATCTAGCTCCCAATCTAGATCCAGATCCAAATACAAGTTTCTTCAATATATGAAAATAATGCCTCCTCGTATAGCCTCCTCCCCCGGGGATTCTACAATTGGGAAATCTGCTCCCATTCAAGACTTGACTCTTGCTCTAAATGAACTCATGCGGCTATAGTGGAGCTCCCCAGCGCCACTGTAGTTGGATACTCATTTCTAGCTGCCTAAGTTTTCAGGGCATATGAATGGTGAGGTTGTTGATTCTTGGGTATGCAGTCTATCCACTTATTTCAATACCTGACCAGGACTGACAGAAGAAGAGAAGCTACAAATCGTCAATTTGCAATTGGAAGGGGTTGCTCAAGCTTGGTGGGATGCCCAAACATATACCTCCTCTATGGTGGTGGATTTTGGAGATCCTCTTGTGGCCACCCCTCCACCTATTGGTTCTTGGGATACCTTTTGTTGAGCGCTGCAGAATCACTTCTATCCCTAGGGGTACCACTAGACTCTCTTAGCTCGTTGGTTGCAAATCCAACAACTCTTGGGCCAGTCAATACAAATCTACATTGAGGTGTTTACTAAGCTCCACATTCAGCCGCAGATTCAAGATTCGAAAAAGACACACATTGCTAAATTTAACTTTGGTCTTTTATTATTTATACACAAAGAGGTTGATTTATTTGAAAGATCTTCCTTAGATAAGACCCTTCTTCGAGCCTTGGTTGTGGAACAGATGCTCGCTTCTCGCCTTCGAATCTCCTCTATCCAAAGCTGGCCCTTCCTCAGCTCCTTATTCTCCTGCCTCTCCCACCTCACCCAAGACTAGCAAATCGTGTTCTTATCACATATCTCGATTTCACTCCTCAACTGAATGTCGTGTTGATTTTTCTGATTCTCGGATCTTGATAGTTATTGCCTTATGATTACAAGTAAGATTCACTTTCATATCACAATTATCATAGAATAACTATATACTGAAAATCTCAGCTATAACAATGCAGCGAAAATAACAAGATCTATAAACATTAACCATGCACAATAGACACAAGAACATAAAAATTTATCCTGGGAAACCCAACCTTGAGAGAAAACCCAACAACCTTTCTTATAGAAGAATTAAGTCCAAGATATTACGAGTACATCACCATCACCATATCAAAATACCATACAGAGAAGATCCTCCCCATGGTTAGCGTCTCCAAGAGCTAACATATCACTAGAATAGCCAAGATAACACCAAGCAAGAGCTTCTCCAAGTTTAGCACCTTCCCCAAGTGTGGCGCACTCACCAAGATAACCAGAAACCCATAAATAACGAAATACCACAACTCCAGCTGACAACTGCCTTGCAAACACTGCAAAAGGAGAGTTGTGTATGTCTGTCCAAATGAAATGATCAAATCCTGTATTTATACTAATCCAGGCACCTGTCTTTTCCTATGGGGTCGACTTCTCATTTTGGGTCTTTAATTTTACTTTATTATTTTATGTCTTTTACTAGTGGGGCCGACTTCTCTTCTTGGGTCTTCAATTTATTCATGGGGATTCTGCAATGGTAGAGATGGGTCTTCTTGTAATTCCTTATGGAGAATGACTGCCCGAAGTTGCAAAATTTCAACACTCCCTCTCAACGAGGGAGGCATTCTCCATACTTGGATTTCTTCTATCATAGAAAGGTTTCCATTGAGCCTGATTGATGTAGTCTTTTCTGGCATGCACCCAGTTGATGTATACTTCTCCCACATAGCACCTAGTTGATGTATGCTTCTCCCACATATCACTTTGGGTCTCCAACAGTCCTTGTCAAGTCAACACGATCAAGGATAGAGACCACACCTGGGTAATTCTCCTTAGCCAATTCAACATCGCCATCGGAGGAGAATGCCCGATCCTAATACACAAATAACATCAACACCCTATGCCACTCTCCTTATCCAAGTCGGCATGGCCATTGGAGGAGAGTGTTTTCCTGATGCTAATACATGGAGAACATCAACGCCCTGGACCATTCTCCTTAGCCAAGTCAACATGGTTATTGGAGGAGAATGTATGTCTGATGCATATGTACCTCGAGTCTTTATTGGTCCTTGATCAAGTCAGCATGATCAAGGATAAATACTACACCTAGGCAATTCTTCTCAACCAAGTTAGCATGGCCATCGGAGAATAATGTATGATTCTCTTTAGCCAAGTCAGCATGGCCATCAGAAGAGAATATTTGTCATTTTCCTTAGCCAAGTCAGCATGGCAATCGAAAGAAAATGTCAGCCCGGTACTGTCATCTGGAGAAGCATCAACACCTTGAGTTTTTGTCGGTCCTTGTCAAGTCAACATGATCAAGGATAAGTACTACGCCTAGGTCATTCTCCTTAGCTAAGTCAGCATGGCCATCAGAGGAGAATGTCCGCCTAGTGCTGCCCAAAACATCAACATTCCCTCTCAGTGAAGAAGTCCTTCTACATAACACCAAGCTCGTCTCTGGATACTAAAGCTTTATTTCTCCCTTTTGCATCATGTCTCGGATGAAGTCCCGCAAGAAGCTTCTAAAGCCACACTACTTTGCTTCTTGCTATATTGGCTATGATATACTTCGTCTCTACTGTACTGAGATCTACAAAAAGTTGCTTTCCTAAAATCACAATTGATCTCAAGTTGAAGCAACACCCCAAGGTGTTCAATCTATCTACCGCACTCCCTGCCCAATCGAAATCTGTATATCCCTGCAATGTTACTTCACCACCAAAGACATATCTGAGGCCATATCTAACTGTACCATGCAAGTACCTAAACACGTGCTTTGCTACAACCCAATGGTTGTGTCTCGACTCTACCATGAACTAGCTCAAGGTGCAAAGAAAGTATACAACATGGTTTTAACCAGGTACATCAAGGATCCAATCAACTGCATGCACATCATGGGATCCACCAAATCTAAATTTGAAGTAGAATCACTCAACTTATTCAAATTTGTCTCCATGGGTGTAGCCATGGACTTGAAGTCCATCATATCGAACCTCGTTAGTATCCCCTGACTGAGGAAGATCTTATATGATCTTTGTCACACCTCTAATCCGAAGAAATAGTACATCCGACCAAGATCCTCCATCTCGAACTCTGATGCCAACTCCCTCTGTCACTGAAGTAGGCTTTGTTGTCCACTCTGACTCACTAGCTACTCCCTCTGTGATCGATATAAAATCCACATCCCAATCCTCCTAATTAGTTGCCTCCTCTGTCATTGTAGTAAGATCTACCAAAACAAGTGTATCCTCCCAGAAGATCTCACATCTCCTAAAGGCCTCCTCAACTCATGACACATGTCTGTCAATCTTGGAAGATGTCTCTCTCCCCCTTGAATCTAAGGGGGAACTCCCTATGAATGATCGGTTCTCCCACTGAGCCAACTAACTCTCTATGAGACCAGGCTCACTTTGAGTTTGCATGCTCCCTCTGGAACTTGACTCCCTTTGAGTTCGTATAATCTCTGGAGCCATCTGCTCTATCCTGCACCTCCTAACTTCCTCTGAAGTATGATCTCCAATGAACTGTACTGGGAAGTGTTGAGATCATTTCCTGCTTACGAAATTTCCCTCCCCTTTTCTATTTTCCCAAATTCTTTTCTCCCTTTATTTTCCCTCTTTTATACTTACCCGTTTTTCCCTTCTACTTTCCCTTTCTCGTTCTATACTTAGTCGTTTTTTCAGAATGGTAGGTTCCTGGGTTGGCGGACTTGCGGATCCTCATCCCCATCCATATCCTCACATCATGAGTCCGACCGACCGCCACGTTATCCTATACTTAGTTGATTTTTCAATCACAGGTTCCCACGTTAGTGCAGTCGAACTCTCATACCCCATGTTCCGTGATATACATTTTGCATCCAAAAGTTATGGGATCTACATTTTGACCCCCGATCTCCCTGAACTTTCGAGTCTCATTCCTTCGACGATGAGTTCGTCTGACTGCTGCGATATCCTATACTTAGAGGATTTTGATCCTTCTGTGTTTACGGGTTCACAAAAGTCTCAAACCTATTTCGCTCTTGTCCGTCCTTGCCACCCTCACGCTCTTCCCAATACGCAGCTAGTATGCTTTGAATTCTACAACTCATCATGCATGTTCGTAAAGATTGTCATTAATAAGCAAGGGGCTTGAGGAGATCTCCTATTAAAACACATTAAACCAGGATTTACAAAGGATTATATTATCCCTCTCAAGCGTTCATTTTAAACATTATCTGGAGAAAAGGAACATTTGTGTCCACTTATGGCAGCAACTCGACAACAGTTCTGTGGAGATACATTGAACATCTTCAGGCATGAGGACCAGAGCTTTCAGTGGTCTAGAGCATATTCTTACTATTCATCCCCTTCTGCCCAGAAGGAAGTAATCTGGAAGTCTGAAATTGCGCGCGCAGGTTGTGTCCCAAAAGTCTTTGACTGTAAGCAGTTGGTCGCCTGGTGCACCGAGAGATATATTCCAAACCCATGGATCATTCAATGGTGGGATCATTCCCCTGTTTCCTTATCGCCTCATGTATTTCATAAGATGTGGAGACTTCCCAAGCCAATGCTTACCTTCAAGCGCGAAGATTGCAGATAATTCTTAAAGAAGCATCACAATGGGTTGGACCGCTTACCTGAGTTCCTAGAGAACGCAATGGTCGTCCCCAAGGACATCGCGAGATTGCAGGTTAGCTCATTCAAAAATATTTTCCAGGAAATTGCTTGGTTTTTCACGAGGATAACATGACAAGAAACTACAACCAACATTTCCCGCATGATTCTTTACATTTTATACTTTACGATCAAGGAACAGGCCATCTTCGATTGGGGCAAGTTGATTCCCATTGAAATATCTTCCCAATTGTCACAATACAATAAGAAGAAGAAATTCTTTATGTCATCTTATTTGGTTTTCACGATAGCACATTGTTGTGAGTTTCTGAGAATATCTATGTGTAAGAAGGTAAACTGCGAATTTGAATTGGTAACCTTTTGGTATCAAACATTATGGAGGCATAAAGCCTCGCAACATTTTTATGAAGTTTTTAATGATTTTGTCTCAGTTTTTAAAGGCTTGTTGTTTGGAAAGGACACTCCCTGGATGTCTGACCAACGAGTAAGTTCCTGGATAGGAAGGGGACACTGGAACAAATGGAGAATTACAATGTCATAAGGGTTTTCGGTTCCAAGGAAAATCCTTCCTTCCTTCCATACCACATATCTGAAAAAATGTTTGTTACTGAAATAGCGAGGGAGTACAACTACTGGTTGCATTTTTTCCATGAAAAGAGAAAAAAACAATTCACGCCTCCGCCTTGGAAAGTTGGGGACTTCATATTCAGAAATATGAACAAGATTGATGAATTTGCAGGCCATTTCCACGACTTGAATCTAAGATATGTTGAAAGGGTAAAAGGGTTAGACCCTAGCAGAATTTTTGTAGAACATCTACTGGCAATTGGCTTCAACAATTATTTTATTAATGTTGTTTTAAATGAAGATGGAGATAATGACTCAGGCACTCCTGCTCGTGACACTAGCAACCTGGAAACAATACTTAGCACCAATGAGTCGTACAAACAGAAAGGAAAAGGTCCCGGTGAGAAGAGTGCCCAATCCCCAACTGTCACTCCAAAGAGTACAACATCTCGGAGTAGTGCTCCAACAACCTACCAAATTAAGAAAGTGACCCACAGTTCTTAAGGCGACGGAGGAGATAAGAACCCTCCTTCGAGAAAAATTGAAAGTTCCCATAAACTTCCCTTAAGGAAGAAAAGAAAAAACATTGTGCAAGAAGAGGAGGGACTTCGATCCGAAAGCGATATCTGCGACCTCTCCCTCGAGGATATGGAACTCGAAATTGACATCGAAAAAGTGTTCCCCAATGTTGATCAGCTAGAGGACAAGGCTCACCAGAATCCTCTGATGGAAATAATTGACAACGAGACCTTCGATGAAGAAGAGTCTTTTGTATTTTAGAGCGTTGTTTTTTATAGCGAGTCCAAAAATTTAAATAATGAGAAGAAGAGAGGAACATCTCCCTTCTTTGAACCGGATAAAACAACTAAATGCATGCTGGAAGGAAAAGGTTAAAAACTTGAATATCATTGTCCAAGCATGCAAGCAAGCCATAACAAGGAGAGAAGAAATATTCAAAAGGATGACTAAAATAGACTTAGCCGGAAGCACCAATGAGGTCCAAGATCCCAAATTGATTCTCAACTCGTTGTTCCTAACCAAGCAATCCTTTGACGAACAAGTTGAGATCTTTAAAGGGTTGTCATTTTAAAAGTTCTATGGCATTCTTGAGTATAATGAAGATGACGTGGAGAACTAGCTAGTGGATTATTCAGTAAAAAATCAAGATATTGAACAAGCTTTGTGTAATATTTTCATTGATCTAAGGGACTTGGAGGGCGATCTTTGCACCATAAAAATTTGGCATGAAATCAACATGGCACCAATGAGAAGCTATATCGAAGAGTGGTTTAAAAAAGCTGTTGACAAATTGAATGTTCAAGGGCAAAAGGACGTTGAGATGGTTCTTGTAACCATCGATGAAAGCAATAGAAGGACATCAAAAATCAAGTGACAGAGAGGAGATACAATCACAATAAGTTTATATTGATCACATCCTTCTTTCTTTATCGAGTTCTTCATCCAGTTACTCCACCTCTTTAAATAGAAAGGTTTAACCAAAGACAGATAATTTCCTTTTTCTTCTTACCAGGTCTTGTTGTCTTCCGCCGCCCACTTTATTCCTTCTACAAACTTTATTCTTATATATATATATTTTCTTTATGGTTTGCGGGAACCCCAATCTCAGTCTTTATGACAAACACATTTAAATTTCAGAGAATATGTAACGAGCTATATATTTTATAGAAATTTCAAGAGAGCTATTTTGGGAACAATCTTGACTGTACTTTGTAACCCAGTTTTTTTAATATAAAGTATTTGACATTGATCTATCATTATCTTTATTTGAGATGTCCATGTATCACTTTGTCAAAGTTCTCTTATGCATGCAGATCATTTTTTTATATTTTTTTTTATGTGATCATAAATCTTTAGCCCTACTATGATGGATGTGAGGAAATTTTGTTTACCTGCTTTAAATATGTGAATGTGTGTGGTTCCTGGTCCATTCTTAGGAACTTTCTTGAAAATAAAATAAAACATTTTATGTTTTTATATTTTTACTTTATTTTGATTACCATGACAGACTTCTATAAAAGTCCCACATTTTGAAGACCTCGAGTCCCACGAAATCACAACAGAGGAGTACCACCTCTATAAAAACGCAGGGGGATTTGTATCTTCGTGAGGTTTCCATTTCGGTCCTAACAGATTCAAGTGTCAACAGTTTTTGCGACCATACTGGGGACATGAACTGAAAATTTGGAACCTAGCCCAGTGTTTGTGAAAGAATATATGACTTTACCCCAGGGTAATCAGCCCCATTTAGAAATTGGATTGAATAATCAACGAAGCATTTTACACTAGTTGTGTAATCTGGTAATAACAACAACCCAGACTCGTGAAGAGTTAGAAAGGTCCTGGAAGATCTTAGTCCAAGAAGAAGAAAGAGAAATCCTCTTAAGATAGAGGAGAGAAGAATGACAAGATCGAAGAAATCAAAGGCTAGCTAGAACAACACAAGAACAAGGTCAAGATTGAAGCTGGACGAATACAAGGGACCCATTACCAGAAGTAAAAGTAAGTAACTCTTTGTCCTTAGAAGTGAAAAGTCTAGCCCGGAAGTCTCCTTAGACATGACAACAAGAGACGAATAGCCCCAACATGAGCATCATGAGGAGAGACAAGGAGGTGGAAGAGATGCCACAAGAAATCAATGAATCCCAGGGTTTGGAAATAGAAGGAGGGTAAGGGATTCCCCTCTTAATCTTATAGGTGAACAACATAAGCTCCTTGTTCTCCCTAAGGGCACCTTAAAGGAATTTTCTGGAGACAGAACAATCGATGCAAAGAGGCATCTACACTTATTTTTTGACGTTTGTGACTTTCACCGAGTTGAATATGACGACATCATGGTGAGGTTGTTTCTTGCAAACCTTATCAAAAAGAGCTTATGAATGGTATACAATGTTTCCCAGTAGATTCATTCGCTCATTTAATGACCTCGAAGTTATGTTCCTAACTATGTTTGCCCCTCTAATTTCTTACCATACCCTCCTCACAGACTTCACCCAGATTGGGTTGAGGAAGAACGAAAGGATACGAGATTTTAACCTCAGGTTCAATAAGACCTTGAGTATAATTCCAGAAGATAAAAGACCAAATGACCTAGTCATTCTCGGTTGTTATAAGAATGCAATGCCCTCAAATGTAAAATATGCCATCAAAACATCCCAAATGGATACTTTGGAGGAGGCAATGACTAAGGCCATTGAGATGGAAGAAATTATGATTGAGACGGGTGTCGACCCCGAGATTATACTGGGAAGAGTACAAAGGAAGATGGGGGGATTAAATATTGATAATCAAGGAGCTTCCAGCTCAAGAAAAAACGAAGAATTCAAACCTCGAGTAGATCATAATCAAATGGCAGGAGGAGGATTTTTTAAAGGAACCATACTTGACTTAAAGGCTGACCCTGTGGCGGCGCAGGAAACAAAACAAAGAATTGAAATTGCACAGATGAATAGAACCATCAAACAGATGCAGAACGAGATAACCAGACTGAGAAGGGGAGATAATTACATTGCAAACCCAAGAATGTCATTTCCTGAGCAAAGGAGGAACCCCCCCCCCCCCTGAAAACAGAGTGAGGTTTGAGGATATTGATAACCCACAAAGACCAAGGGTTCCCAGGCAACCTAATCCAAACGTGGTTGTTCTGGATGATGTATATGAAGAGGAATTAATTGAGCAAGAAAAATATTAATTACTTGATGTAAGCTCTGAAACTGTGTAGATGGACGGATGCGAGATGTCCATGTATATATTTGGAGATGGAAACAACGATCCCAACTTGCAAGAAAATGTCGCCCAGACAAGAGGGTTTGTAAATAAAACAAAGAATAAAGGTGACTCTGACAAGGAAAAACAAAAAGAAAAAGAAAAAAAAAAATGAAAAAGTGTCAAATGAGAAAGTGACGAATGGAAATGGAACCAAAAGGCAACACATGGCCTCAAGCTCCACTCAAATGACGTATAATGTCATGTAGGACCTAAGTAAATTGAGGATAACTATGCCTTTTACGAAAGTGGTAAAGATTCCTCAACAAAGACAAAACATCTTGAAGTTGTTGGATGATCCATCGAAAAGAGTTGAAGTTGTCATTACCAGTCCAAAACAGAGCTAGGGCCTGTCAACTGCCAAGCTAAGAGATAAAATTCTGCCCTTCTACATTTCAATTGAAAATCATGATGTTGCATTAAATAACTATTTAGTTGACACTGGCACAACAAATAATATAATGTCGCTTGCGGTCATGGAGGCATTGGGCATGAGTTGCACTAAGTATTATGAAACCGGTGAGAGCATGTATGCAATCAATTCTAGAAAAGTGCCAGCGTACAAAGAAATCAAGGATTTTTATGCTTGGATTACAACAACCCCCCATATCATTACAATTTTCAATATTATTGTGGTAGACCTTCCTCCAGGATATGGAGTTGTTCTGGGAAGAGACTGGACATCCATGATCGATGGATATATAATGAATGACGAAAGTTGTATGATGCTGCCAGGCAAGGAGGGAGCAATGATTAAAATACCCTGTGAACCCATAAAACCCTTCTCCTTCAAGAAGAAGGAGAATGAATTAATGGAAGATTATATAGATGCTGGGATTGGAAACTATGCTATCCTAGACCTGGAGCACAACGAAATCCTAGAGCAAGTTCAAGGCTTTCAGAGCCAAGAATGTTTGTTTGAAGGCTACTGGAGGATGCCATTCAATTGATCCTGTTCTAAATCTGGGAACATAGTTGGAATTGTTCTTTTGAGTCCAAATAAGACTATGCATCCCCATGCTATGAGACTTAAGTTTTCATGCACAAATAACGAGGCAGAATATGAAGCTCTGATCCAGGGGATGATCCTTGCACAGGAAATGAAAATAGAACATCTCTTAGTGACTGAAGACTCAGAGTTGGTCATCAATCAGGTTACCCAAAGGTACAAAATAAAAAAGGAAAGACTTAAGTTGTATTTCAAAAGAGTTAACGAGCTGATGGAATCTTTCAACTCCTTCAACATTGCTTTCATTCCAAGGGACAAGAATCACAAGGTCAATTCAATAGCCTTGGCGGCCTCATTATCAAACCCATATGATGTCCAAAGCAAAACGTCTTTCCAAGTAGAAAGAGCTTTTCGACCACCCGTTCTCAATAATGTTGAGTACTTACAAGTATTTGAGAACGATGAACAATTGGAATATTTTTTGTTAAACGATGATGATGAAGAAGATGATAGCTCGTCTGTTGTCCCAAAAGACTGTATACAAGCTGAATCTTTGATTACAAAAGATGATCATGCCAAGAATGTCCTTGAAGAAGTTTCAGTTCGAAAGGTGCAAGAAACGAGAAAAGTCAATATTGGAACGGAAAAGTCCCTAAAATATGTCAACTTGGGAGTTGATTGCATCACCGAAGAGGTTGATTGATATGTTGCCTTATTCAAAGAATATATTGATGTGTTCGCTTGGATCTATGATGATTTGAAAGCCTATGATAAAACAATATTCCAACATATCATTCCTTTCAGGGAAGAAGCGAAACAAGTGAAACAAAAAATAAGGATGATGAATCCCAAGCTAAAACCTCTGGTAAAATTCGAATTGGAGAAGTTGAAGAAGGCATGGATAATTTATCCCATCAGACATTCATAATGGCTTTCAAATCCAGTGATTGTAAGATAAAAGACTGGGGAAATTCGGATGTGTGTTGACTTCAAATATATTAACAAAGCAAGCATACAAGATAATTTTCCTTTGCCTAACATGGAGTTTCTTCTACAACAAGTTACTGGATTGGCCTGCATGTCCATGTTGGATGGTTTCTCTGGATATAACCAGGTCTTGGTGGTTGAGGAATATAGATCAAAAACAACATTTATCACACCATGGGAGACATATGCATATGCTAGAATGCCCTTCGGTTTGAAGAATGTTGGAGCCACATTCTAAAGGGCCATGGATCATGCGTTCATTGGGTTGATAGGAAAGTTTGTGGCAGACTATCAAGATGACCCGACAGTGCATTCAAATGAAAGGGAGGATCATATCCATCATTTAAGAAAGGTTTTTGAAAGATGTAGATTATACAACATTTCTCCGAATCCAAAGAAATGCTTGTTCGTTGTGACTTAAGGCAAGTTGTTGGGCCATATTGTATGCAAGCAAGGGATTTACATAGATCCAGAAAGAGTTAAAGCAATAAACGACCTCAACCCCCCGACATCCAAGAAGGGAGTCCAGTCATTCTTCGGAAAAATCAATTTTGTGCGAAGATTTGTTCCTGATTACGCAAGCATCGTAAAGATGATCAATCTGTTGCTGAAAAAGGAGCAGAGACTTGAATGGACAACAGATACTCAGGAAGTGTTCAATAATATCAAAGGAGAAATCACCACCACTCCTATCCTCATCAGTCCAGACTTCCAAAGAGAATTCATCATCTATTCATTTTCTATAGAGGCAGTTGTTGCATCCGTTCTCACTCAGAAAAACAACAATGGAGAAGAACTCCCGATATATTTTATGAGAAAAACCTTACACGACTATGAGTTGAGGTATTTAGAACTCGAGAAGCAAGCCTTGGCTCTTGTAAAAGCAGTAGCGCACTTTCAGACATATATATTAAACTTCCATGTTATAGCTTATGTTCCCTCATCACCAATGAAAATGCTTTTAAATCAATAGTTGAGAGAAGGAAAATGGGCTAAGTGGTTGGAAAAAATACAAGAATATGATATCTAGATTAAAACTTTAAAGGCAATCAAGGGACAAGGTTTATGAAAGCTCACTGCGAATGGGGACTCGGTCGATGGGATGATTTCAATCTCAGTCGGAGAACCATTAGCTGATTCAGAATGGTACGTACATATTATATTCTACTTAAGGTCCGGGCAATTTCCTGTCACAATGAATCCCAAGGAGCGGGGGAAATTGAAGATGAAGGCGAACCAATACATGCTGATTGCTGATATACTGTTTAGAATAAATTTTGATGGTATACTGTTGAGATGCGTCGATGAAAATCAAGCCCGAGAACTGATCAAAGAATTCCATGAGGGAATATGTGGAGGACATTTTGCACCTACTGCAACCATCAACAAAATAATAAGAGCGAGACTTTACTGGCCATCAATCTTCAGAGATTCGTATGCCACAATAAGGAAATGTTTGTCATGCCAACAATTTTTTTAGGAAAAATAAAGAAATTCGCGATGCCTTTGCAACCGATTGTGGTAGAACAATCGTTTTCCCAATGGGGACTTGATGTTGTTGGGCCGATTAATCCAAAATATAGCAAGGGACATGTGTACATTCTGACATCTATCGATTATTTCACGAAATGACCTGAAGTGGTGGCGCTAAAGAAGGTTGATGTTGAAGAACTGATTAAATTCCTC
The DNA here is from genome assembly GCA_009831015.1 of Picea engelmannii. Lineage (NCBI taxonomy): Eukaryota > Viridiplantae > Streptophyta > Pinopsida > Pinales > Pinaceae > Picea > Picea engelmannii. Next base: position 493,502 of record ML781061.1, read on the forward strand.
AAAGACAACATTTTGTCGAGATTTGGTATCCTTGAGTAAATTTATCACAGACAATGGTTCGATCTTCATCGGGTGAAAGTCAACGAGAGTTTTGCAGACAATATGGAATCATCATGGGTCAATCATCGAATTATTACCCATAAGGAAATGGCCTTGCTGAATCCACAAACAAAACGCTTGTGCAGATACTGAAGAAAACTATTGATAGCAACCAAAGGAATTGGAATTTGAAGCTGACATAAGCATTATGGGCAAGCAGAACAACCCCGAAGGATAGCACAAGGATGTCTCCATATTTATTGGTTTATGGGAAAGAGGTGAAAATGTCGATTAGCCTCAAGCTCATTGCATTGATCTCTGTGGTTAATACCGAGGATACATAAGACAATTCACCCATCCATAAGAGAATCAACCAGTTGCTGAAGTTGGAAGAGGAACGAAGCAAAGCCTTGAATCGAACTTATTAGAGGCAACAAAGCGTCAAGATATATTTTGATCAAAACATAACTATGAAGAACTTCCAGAAGGGAGAGCTGGTGCTACTTTGGAACAAGTCCAAGAAGAAGTCGTCCATGCATATAAATTTTGAATCACTCTAGATCGAACCATATGTCGTCGAGACGATATTGGGATTTAACTCCTATATGATCCAAGACATGAAAGGAAAAAGGTTAATGTTGCATGTCAATGGGAAACATTTGAAAGGTTTCTTCTCCTAAGACTTTTTCATTCTCATTGTACATAATTTTATTTTTGTTCAGTTTGTATATTCTTAATCTGAATCCATAGCCCAATGGGCAGAAGCACGTGGTCACGAGAGATTCTGGATTCTTGACAACCCACAGGGGGTTATCATCCCAAAATTGGAGCCTATTGTTGAGATCATTTCCCACTTCCGAAATTTCCCTCCCTTTTTCTATTTTCCCAAATTCTTTTCTCCCTTTCTTTTCCCTCTTCTATACTTACCCATTTTTCCCTTTCCTTTTTTCCCTTCTACTTTCCCTTTCTCGATCTATACTCAGTTGTTTTTTCAAAATGGCGGGTTCCCAGGTTGGAGGACTTGTAGATCCTCATCTCCATCCATACCCTCACATCTTGAGTCTGACCGACCGTTGCGCTATCCTATACATAGTCGATTTTGCAATCGTGGGTTCCCAGGTTGGCGGGGTCGAACTCTCATACCCCATGTTCCGTGATACACATTTTGCATCCAAAAGTTATGCGATCTACAGTTTGACCCCTGGACTCCCCGAACTTTTGAGTCTCATTCCTTTGAAGATGAGTCTGTCCAACCGCTGCGCCATCCTATACTTAGCCAATTTTGAACCTTTTGCATTCACAGGTTCTCGAGTTCACAAAAGTATCAAATCCTATTTCGCTCTCATTCGTCCCCACCACCCTCACGCTCTTCCCAATATGCATTTAGTATGATTTGAATGCTAACAACTCATCATGCAGGTTCATAAATATTTTTGTTAATAAGCGAGGGGCTCGAGGAGATCTCCTATTAAAATTCATTTAACTAGGATTTACGAAGGATTATATTATCCCTCTCAAGCATTCATTTTAAACATTATCTGGAGCAAAGGAACGTTTTCGTCAACTTATGGCAGCAACTCGACAATAGTTCTGTGGAGATGCATTGAACATCTTCGGGCGTGAGGACCAGAGCTTTCAATGGTCTAGAGCATATTCTTACTACTCATCCCCTTCTTCCTAGAAGGAAGTAATCTGGACATCTGGAATTGCGCGCACAGATTGTGTCCCGGAAGTCTTTGACTGTAAGGAGTTGGTCGCCTGGTGTGCTGAGAGATATAATCCAAGCCAGTGGATCATTCAATTGCGGGATCATTCCCCTATCTCTCTGTCGCCTCATGTATGTCATAAGATGTTGAGACTTACCGAGCCAGCACTTACCTTCAAGGGAAAAGATTGCAGAGAATTATTAAAGAAGCATGAAAATGGGTTGGACCTCTTACCTGAGTTCCTAGAGAACCCAACGACCATCCCCAAGGACATCACGAGATTGCAGGTTAGCTCATTCAAAAATATTTTCCGGGAAATCTCTTGGATTTTCACGAGGATAACAGGACAAGAAACTACAACCAGCATTTCTCGCATGATTCTTTACATTTTATACTTTACGGTCAAGGGACATGCCATCTTCGATTGGGGCAAGTTGATTCGCATTGAAATCTCTTCCCAATTGTCACAATACAAGAAGGAGAATAAATTCCTTATGTCATCTTATTTGTTTTTCATAATAGCACATTATTTTCAGTTTCCGAGATTAACTGTGTAAGAAGATAAACTGTGAATTCGACCCGGTAACCTTCTGGTATCAAACATTATGGAGACACAAAGCCTCCCAACATTTTTATGAAGTTTTTAATGATTTTGTCTCAGTTTTTAAAGGCTTGGTATTTGGAAAGGACACTCCCCGGATGTCTGACCAGGTGAGTAAGTTCTTGGATAGGAAGGGAACACTGGAACAAATGGAGAATTACAATGTCATAAGGGTTTTCAGTTCCAAGGAAAATCCTTCCTTCTTTCCATACCACATATCTGATAAAGATTTTGTTACTAAAATAACAAGGCAGCACAACTACTGGTTGCATTTTTTCCATGAAAAGAGAAAAAATCAATTCACACCTCTCCCTTGGAAAGTTGGGGACTTCATATTCATAAATATGAACAAGATTGATGAATTTGCACGCCATTTCCACGGCCTGAATCTAAGATATGCTGAAAGGGTAAAAGGGTTCGACCCTAGCGCAATTTTTGTAGAACATCTACCAACAATTAGCTTCAAAAATGCTTTTATTAATGTTATTCTGAATGAAGACGAAGATAATGACTCAGGCACTCCTGCTCGTGACACTAGTGACCTGGAAACAATACTCAACACTAATGAGTCATACAGACAGAAAGGAAAATGTCCCAGCGAGAAGAGTGCCCAATCCCCAACTATCACTCCAAAGAGTACAATATCTCAGAGCAGTGCTCCAACGACCCACCAAATTAAGAAAGTGATCCACAGTTCTTCAGGAGGAGGAGGAGATAAGAACCCTCCTTCAGGAAAAATTGAAAGTTCCCATAAACTTCCCTTGAGGAAGAAAAGAAAAAACATTGTGCAAGAAGAGGAGGGACTTTGAGCCGAAATTGATATCCGCGACCTCTCCCTCGAGGATATCGAATTCAAGATTGACATCGAAAAAGTGGTTCCCCAACGCTGATCAACCAAAGGACACGGCTCACCAGAATCCTCTGATGGAAATAATTGAGAGCGGGACCTTCCATGAAGAAGAGTCTTTTGTATTTCAGAGCGTTGTTTTTTACAGCGAGTCCAAAAATTTAATTATTGAGAAGAAGAGAGGAGGATCTCCCTTCTTCGAATCGGATAAAACAACTGAATACATGCTGGAAGGAAAAGGTTAATAACTTAAATATCATAGTCCAAGCATGCAGCCAAGCCATAACAAGGAGAGAAGAATTATTCAAAAGGCTGATTGAAATAGACCTAGTTGGAAGCACCAATGAGGTCCAAGACCCAAAATTGATTCTCAACTCATTGTTCCTAACCAAGCAAGCCTTTGACGAACACGTTGATATCTTTAAAGGGTTGTCATTTGAAAATTTCTATGGCATTCTTGAGTATAATGAAGATGACGTGGAGAACTGGCTAGTGGATTATTCAGTAAAAAATCAAGTTATTGAAGAAGTTTTTTTTAATATTTCCATTGATCTAAGGGACTTGAAGGGAGAGATTTTCAATATAAAAATCCGGCATGAAATCAATGTGGCACCAATGAGAAGCTATATCAAAGAGTGGTTTAAAAAAGCTATCGACAAACTAACTGATGAAGGGAAAAAGGCAGTTGAGACGGTTCCTGTAACCGTCGATTAAAGCAATAAAAGGACATCAACAAGCAAGTGACAGAGAGGAGATACCATCATAGTAAGTTCATACTGATCACATCCTTATTTCTTTGTCAATTTCTTCATCCAGTTACTCCACCTCTTTAAATAGAAAGGTTTAACTGAAGACTTATAATTTCCTTTTTCTTCTTACTAGGTCTTGTTGTCTCCCGCCGCCCATTTTCTTCCTTCTACAAACTTCATTCTTATATATATTTGATTTATGGTCTATGGGAGCCCCAATCCCAGTCTTTATGACAAACACATTTAAATTTCAGAGAATATGTAATGAACTATATATTTTTTAGAAATTTCAAGAGAGTTATTTTGGGAACAATCTCGACTGTACTTTGTAACCCAGTTTTCTGAATATAAAGTATTTGAGGTTGATCAATTGTTATCTTTATTTGAGATGCCCATGTATCACTCTGTCAGAGTTATCTTATGCATGCAAATCATTTTCTTTTATTTATTTTTATGTGATTATAAATTTTTAGCCCTACTATGATGGATGTGAGGAAATTTTGTTTACTTGCTTTAAATGTGTGAATGTGTGTGGTTCCTGGTCCACTCTCATGAAATTTCTTTAAAAGAAAATAAAAAAAAAAATCATTTTTATATTTTTACTTTCTTTTGATTACCATGAAAAACTTCTATAAAAGTCCCACATTCTGAAGACCTCGAGTCCCACGAAAATCATAACAGAGGAGTACCACCTTTATAAAAATGTAGGGGGATTTGTATCCTCGTAAGGTTGTCGTTTCGCTCCTAACAGATTCAAGCGTCAACATGAGGTTGCTCCTCCTTACTAGATCATGAGGGATGGCTCCCTTTGAGTTGGTACTTGGTGGTGCCATCTGCCTCACCACTAGTGGAGCCACCTCCTCCTCCTCATAACGGTGACTCTATGTAACTCGAGAAACTCTGAGTATCACGAAGAATTGTATTTTTCATTGCATCCTGCAAAGTATCACGAAGCCATGTTGGCTTCTACCTGGTCACTACCACGTCTCTAGGTATATCCACTTGTCCTTCTGGCTCTACTGATTCTACCTGATGATCTGAAGAGTGAACAACTAAACTGTACGGTCATCCTATAGAGCGTTATGCTCCTCACTATCAAACTTCGTGTGGAACACTCTGTATCCCACAAAATATCCTTCTTTCCAAAAGGTTCTAACTTCATCCTTTTCACCTTCGGTATATGGATGTATACTGTCATGTATACAACTCCATGTCTGGATAATCTGCTCTGTGTGTCAAACTAGAGACCATCTAATCTGTTGCCTCATGCAACCGTCACTATAGCTCCCTCTTAGAGTTATAACTCGTGACCTGCCTGGAACAAGAACAAGAACACAAACATGAACAAGTACAATAATCACCATAGCTCTTTATCGGATCTATCACCCGTGACCTACTTGGAACAAAAACAAGAACATCTCCATGGTAACCTCCATGAAATTTACAAGGTAACCTGCCTGAGACAAAGACAACAACCAAGAGCATCTCCTAGAAGAGATCATTTTTATTTTGTAAATAAGTGCATTATTAGTACTAAACATTGAGAATTTACATAATGATCATCGTACTAACGATATTCAAGTGGTACTAAACATTTGATAGCAAAATATACTCAGGAGTAATAAAACTCTAAAGACTGTTGTCCGAGTTACAACATTTACTTAAGATGCAACAATATAAAATATCAAACATGATATGCAAACCTGGAGTCTTGTTGTTCCATTTGATTTCGAGTTGTCATATACTGTAGGAGACATCATCACTGCTTCCTCCAACTCTTGAGCTTCCTCTGAGTGCACTAGATCTATGATCCTTTTGGATCTACTGTCACTGCTTGAACAAATGTCATTTTTCCAAGTGTACATATCTTGCAAACACCCTCATGATATAACTTATATAAAAGTGCATACCTCTGGAATTTGTAGAACCATCCAACTTGTCTTCTAATCTCAAGGTTTGCGCAACTGGAAACTGGAAATTGGCAACTGCAACTGCAACTATAACTGGCAACTGCTTCTACAACTGCAACTGCAACTGGCAACTGCAACTGCAACTGCAACTATAACTGCAATTGTAACTGGCAACTGCAACTAGAAACTACAACTGCAACTCCAACTCCAACTCCAACTGCAATTGTAGTGAGAAATTTCAACTTTCACCAAGTTGTAATCTCAGACCACTAGGAGGTGCACTAGGATAGGGTGAGTTGATGTATGGAAAAGTTAATCTCAACATCCTCCAATAAATTTTCAACGATCTTGACACGTTCAGATCTGTGTAATGACAAATTTCATGTGTAGCGACAAACACAAACTGTGTAGTGGAAATATTTCAACAAAGCTCTGATACCATGTTGATTTTTTTGATTCTCAAATATTGATAGTTATTGCCTTATGATTACAAACAAGATTCACTTTCATATCACAGTTATCATAGAATAACTATACACTGAAAATATCAACTATAACAATGCAGTGGAAATAACAAGATATAGAAACATTAACCATGCACAGTAGACATGAGAACATAAGAATTTATCCTAGGAAACCCAACTTTGGGAGAAAACCCAACAACCTTTATTATAGAGGAATTTAGTCCAAGATATTACCAATACATCACCATCACCATATAAAAATACCATACAAAGAAGATCCTCCCTAGGGCTAGTGTCTCCAAGAGCTAACATCTCACTAGAATAGACAATATAACACTAAGCAAGAGCTTCTCTAATTCTAGTGCCTTCCCTAAGTGCGACGCACTCACCAAGATAACCAAAAACCTAGAAAATAGCGAAATACCACAACTACACCTGACAAATGCCTTGCGCGCATTGCAGAAGGACTATTGTGTCTGTCTGTCCAAATGAAATGATCAAGTCTTGTATTTATACTAATCCAAGTGCTTGTCTTTTCCTGTGGGGCCGACTTCTCATTCTGGGTCTTTAATTTTACTTTATTATTTTATGTCTTTTACTAGTGGGGTTGAATTCTCTTCCCGGGTCTTCAATTTCTTCATGGGGCTTCTGCAATGGTAGAGATGGGTCTTCTTGTACTTCCTTGTGGAGAATGACTTCTTGAAGTTGCAAAACTTCAACACTTCCTAATCAAAATCCTGTCAAGACTTTATTCACTAATGCTTCTGAGTCCTCCTCGAGCACAACGCCTCCCCTTGAGTTAATCACCCTGGAGAATCCTACAAAACTAGACCCCTCTCTCTTCCTCATTGTCACTAATTCCGAGAATTCTTCACCAGCGCCCTTGTTTACTCGCAATTGCTAGATCAAGCAATCCCTAGCCACGCTCATCCTCGACAATGGTAGCCAAAAGAATTTGGTTGCTCAAGATTTGGTGTAGTAGTTGGCGTTTCCTACTACCCCTCATCCGACACCCTACCAATTGGGTTGGGTTCATGATCCGAAAAGATCTTTTATATGACAATGGTTGAGTTATTAAGCATGTGTTAATTAACCATTTAGGAAGCTTAATGAAAGAGGAAGAAATGACGAGAAAACATAACAACCATATACACATATATAGATCTGAAATGAAGCATAAAACAACATCAAACCATAACACCAATGTGATAATGAAGTTCGACAATCTCGCCTACGTATTTGGGCCTTCGTCTAAGTGGGTGAGGCTCTCTTATTTATGTTCAAAGCTTTAAAATGGCATCACAACAGTGCCAAAAGGTTACAAAATTGATCTGGTCTTGTTCTACCAGATCTCAAGAACCCAACAGAAGAAACGACACTGAAATCGGATGACCGGAGCTCCCAAAAATGGCCCGCAAAGGTGCGCTCCTCAAGAGCTTCCCTGCATAAAAATGGCTTTGGCTTGGCAAATCTTCAGCATAAACCTGCTCTGAATGTCCTCCCATGGCCTCAAGAAGGCATGGTTAATATAGATATGAAGTTGGTAACCATCTCCCAACTTCCCGCAAAGATCTGGCCTAAAAAAGGGCCCAATATCTCCCAATAATGACCAAAATCTCCAAAAAGAGGCCTAAAATCCATAAAAATCTATATTATAAGGTTAATAACCCACTTTTGCTAAAATATTGGGGTGCAACCCCTTTGCCGTTGGCCCCTGGTCATATTAGATGCCTCCATGTGGCCAGGCACTAAGTGTTTGTGCGCTGCCCCCCCTGAATGTCGGCTCCTGGACGCATGCTGGGCCATGTGGCCATGGCTAAAACTACGCGCCCTCCCTCCAAAATGGTGTAGCCCTGTTCTGCAGCCCAGAGCCATATGGGACGGGGATATGACCGAGATTTGGGGCTAGCGCAACCCATAACCGCGCCAACTATTGTATATAGACTGGGTTATGATCATATAGGACCGTCGCATGGGACTGCTCCTGGGGGCTAGGGCCTAGCCCCAACCTGACCCTCTGCCATTGCAAACACCATTCAAACATAAAATTAAATGAAGGGGTATATGGTTAAGAAATATTGCGTGGGTAGGCTGGCCAACCCGACCTCGCCAAGACGTTTGCCTTGGATGGAGGTCACGAGATAAATTTCTATGCGCTCCATAATTTTTGCAAAGACCAACGAACCAATCCATGGGTGCCACGTGGCATCCCACATCTGGGCCATGTGGCACCACACCATTTGTTGAAAACATGCCATGTGTCGAACAACAATTCGTCCACTTGTTTGTCGGTAAGTCTGCCCAGTCAGCAACCAACCACGTTAGCACACTTGCCATGTGTCAGACCTGCCACATCATCTGTATGGACCCTACCATGTCATCACCAACTGTGCCTGCCATGTTAGCATGACGTCAGCATTGAATTTTTGCTAATTTGGCAAAACAAACAAAACACGATATATGGAGCATACGACATCCGTTTAAGCCCTTTCAAGTTGTGTTGGGTTTGTATCAACGATGCCTATGCACACGTCCATTTTGAAGCCATTCTGAGAACTTTTATTTTTAGGCCTTTTTGGGCCCCATCAAGCTCCTGGATCCAAATATGGATCACACCTCCCCACTAAGGACCTTTTGGTCCCCAAAAGTTTACTGACCAGTCATCAAGCTCGAGATAGGCCACCCGACTTGTTCCCTATCTTTGAACTCTATCTTGTGCACATGTCTCATCAAGATCAACTGTAACACAATCATGACAACTGGCAACATATTGTTAGCCATTTGTACACTGTCACATCTTACTGAAGCCACTATCATCCATGTAGACAACATTACTAATGATAGTATAAAAAATATGACTACAAATGAGCTGATATGATTGTAATATTTGCACGACATTATCTTATCTTGAAGCAAACTGTGATTGATTTTCCATTCTACAATCATCTCCTATTCTTGCTTAAGATCGATTACTTGATTTGAAACAATTATAGGTGTGTTTCTTGCTTGAGCTTCCTTTCTTAATTGTTCCATAGTTTGAAGAGTTTTATTTTCCTTTACATGATGAGCATGAACAACATATTCTTGACCTTCTTTGGTTAAGTGATATTGATTCTTTGCCCCGTAGAAGATTTCTTTACGATCATACAAGTATGGATTGCCTAAGATCATTCCACATTCACTTAGTGGCACCACATCACATGTTACCTCGTCTACAAACTTAGATGAAATTTCAAATTTTAATGTGCACTGCTTGGTTATGTGCATTTGATGATTGTTGCTTATCCATTTAAGTGTGTAAGGCTTATGTTGTATTTGTGTTTTTAATCCCAATTGCTTAACCAATTCCTTTGAAATTAAGTTAGATTGAGATCCACTATCTATCAATGTGTCAACCTTAGTGTGCCTCACGATGACCCTTATGTGAAACAAGTTACTTCTACAATCAAATCCTTCACCAATTTTACCTGTCATACCAACCAATGAGACTTTAGATTCATCACTCGAATCTGATCCCAAGTCTGTGGGTCGTGTTGTCGCTGCAACTGTTTAACTCCCTTTCTTTTCCTTGAACCACTTTGACCTCTTCTCGGGATGCAATTGCCAACAACGGTCCTCATCATGCCCCTCTTTCTTTCAATACTTGCAAGAGGGATTCTATTCCTTTCTTGTCACTGAATTTGACTTCTTGCCATGACACTTCCTTTTGTCCTCTTTCCTCGAAGACAATTCCCCTGATACACCAACACCCGTTTTCCCTGCTTCAATGTATGTCGCTTGAACATAAACCTCATCAAGATTAGTTGCTCCAAACATGAATACAGTATTTCAAATATGTGTCGGTAAACCTCCTATATACTTCATAAGAGTTTCTTGGGTATGTAAAGGAATGTCTAACATCAATGCCATTTTACGAAAGCCATCTGTGTATTCTTGCACTGTTTGTATTTTTCTTAGTTTTAAAGCTTTCCATTCAATTAACGCTTTCTCTTTATAACCCAAAGCATAGAATTGTTTTCTAGGAGCAAAAATAAAACTTTGCCATGATGGAAATACATTACCTACTTGTTGTGTGCCATTTTGCAATTTGTTTTGCCACCAGATGAGTGATGTGCCTGCAAGTCTAAGGCATGCCAACTTGATCTGAGTTGCCTCATCCTTGATCTGTCTCACATTGCAATAAACCTCCATATGTTTGACCCAATTGTCAAGTCTATCTGCATTAACTTCACCATCATATATGGGTAACTCAAATTTAACATCAAGTTTTAATAAAGACATTTCATTCTTATGTTTATGAACATGTTTCTTTGCATTGGATTTAGAACTTGAACTTGAAGAAGAAGGAGAAGAAGGAGATGAAGATGGAGGTGAAGGAGGAATTTGAGGAGGATCCTCTCCTTCTTCACTTTTTCCCTTTGAAGATTCACCCAGATTCCATCTCTTCCGTTCCAAGTAATCCTCATACAAAACCTTCATCATCTCCAACATGGCGAATAAAGTTTTTCGTAACTCTTTCTCATCCTGAGAAAGTCCCTCTTCCGATGCCATCTTCTCGCTTTGAGAAGTTCTTTTTCTCAATCCAATCAATGAATTCTCTTCAATAAGCTCGCCTTCACCATGATGTATATTTTCCCTGGTTAACATGCAAAACTCAAATCCAAACGTCAACTAGCTCTGATACCACTTGATCCGAAAAGATCTTTTATATGACAATGGTTGAGTTATTAAGCATGTGTTAATTAACCATTTAGGAAGCTTAATGAAAGAGGAAGAAATGATGAGAAAAAATAAAAGCCATATACACATATACAGATCTGAAATGAAGCATAAAACAACAACAAACCATAACACCAATGTGATAACGGAGTTCGACAATCTCGCCTACGTCTCTGGGCCTTCGTCTCAGTGGGTGATGCTTTCTTATTTTTGTTCAAAGCTTTAAAATAGCATCACAATAGTGCCAAAATGTTAAAAAACTGATCTGGTATTGTTCTACCAGATCTTAAGAACCCAACAGAAGAAACGACATTAAAATTGGATGACCAGAGCTCTCAGAAATGGCCCGCAAAGGCGCGCTCCTCAAGAGCTTCCCTGCATAAAAATGGCTTTGGCTTGACAAATATTCAGCATAAATATGCTCTGAATATCCTCCCATGGCCTCAAGAAGGTTTGGTTTATATAGATCTGAAGTTGGTAACCATCTCCCAACTTCCCCCAAATATCTGGCCTAAAAAAGGGCCCAATATCTCCCAATAATGACCAAAATGTCCAAAAATAGGCTTAAAATCCATAAAAATCTATAATATAAGGTTAATAACCCACTTTTGCTAAAATATTGGGGCGCAGCCCCTTTTTCGCTGGCCCTTGGTCGTATTAGATGCCTCCATGTGGCCAGATGCTAAGTGTTTGTGCTCTGCCCCCCTTGAATGTCAGCTCCTAGACGCATGTTGGGCCATGTGGCCATGGCTAAAACTACACACACACCCTCCAAAATGGTGTAGCCCTGTTCTGCAGCCTCAAGCCATATGGGACGGGGATATGACCGAGATCCGGGGCTAGCGCAACCCATAACCGCGCCAACAGTTGTATATAGACTGGGTTGTGGTCATATAGGACTGTCGCATGGGACCGCTCCTGGGGGTTGGGGCCTAGCCCCAGCCCAACCCTTCGCCATTGCAAACACCATTAAAACATAAAATTAAACGGAGGGGTATATGGTTAAGAAATAATGCGTGGGCGGGCTGGCCAGCCCGACCCCGCCAAGATGTTTGCCCCGGACGGAGGTCACGAGATCAATTCCCATGTGCTCCATAAATTTTGCAAAGACCAACGAACCAATCCATGGGTGCCACATGGAAGCCCACGTCTAGGTCACGTGGCACCATGCCATTTGTTGAAAACATGCCACATGTCGAACAACAATTCATCCACTTGTCTATCGGTAAGTCTGCCTAGTCAACAACCAACCACATCAGCACACCTACCATGTGTCAGACCTGCCACATCATCTGTATGAACCCTGCCACACCATCGCCAAATGTTCCTTCCACGTCAGCATAACATCAACATTGAATTTTTGCCTGTTTGGCAAAGCGAACAGAACACGATATATGGAGCATACAACATTTGTTTGAGCCCGTTCAAGTTGCGTTGGGTTCGTATCGATGAGGCCTACAGACATGTCTGTTTTGAAGCCATTCCAAGAAATTTGATTTTTAGGCCTTTCTGAGCCCCATCAAGCTCCTGGATCCAAATCTGGATCAGTTCAGAAGGATGGTGTTACACATCAAAATTACTCACTTCAATAGTGTCGCAAGTGTCATCATTACGAGTGTTGTAAGTGTCGCATCTTGTCCGCAAGTGTCACATCTTGACCACAAGTGTTGCAAGTGTCACAAACATCATATTGCCATCTTGCCTATGTCGTGCCTCTAACGACATCATAAGGACACTTAGGACACCTCAAAGACTAGTTTTGAAGAAGAGAAATCAATTGACAAGGAGTACAAGCCTTTTACCACTAAAAGAACCACTAAAAAATGGATTTTGGAGAGGAGCGCTCCCCTACCCACTGTCAGGGAGTGCTAATGCTCCCTGGGCCTCTTTGGGGGAGTGTTTGAGCACCCTGTGCACCATTTTGGGGGAGCGCTACCCTTTTCTGAGCAAGTTTTGGGTTTGTTGAGACAAATCAGGGAAGAATCCATCAATTTATGAAGGTGGTTGGATTCGAATATATGGTCAAGGCATGATCTTAGGGAAGATCCTCAACTGAAAGAGAAGAATCCTCAACTTATCCCGAAGATTTCTCAAGTGGTTGGGCCTCTCCAAGGTTATATAAGGAGGCCTCCTCATGGTAGAAGGGATGGATGGAGAAAGAGAATTATACCAAACTTATGATCTCATAAGTGAGGCACCATTGAAGCATAATCAATGTAGATTACTTGAGCAAAGGGGTTGGACAAGGAGAGCTGGAAGAGGTTGTTGCACCTCCATCAAAGGATTGTAAGCAACTTTTATTTGTTCTCATTAACAATCAATGCTTGGCCTGTTTCTTTCAAATTTATGTTTGTTCGACATGAATTTGTTTGCAGTAGATGGATCTATATTTGAGCTAATCTCAGTAGAGTAGGAAGTCCATTGTATCTTTGTTTGTTCTACAAGACCTATCAAGGAGCTCAGGATCGAAGCTCAGCCTAGAATTTGCAAGGACAAACATCGTTAATAAGGTACATATCTTTCTTCTTCTCCTTTGTATGTTATCTTGATTAGATCTAAAAGGATGTAAGTGTCCATGTTAAGCACTTTTCTGTCTTGGCCTTAGGAGTCTAGAGACCAAGAGGGAATCCACTTGTCCGCAGGGGAATTCACCTACAACAGATGGTCCCCGTGTGATGGTGACCCAATGTTGTGCCCTTACATTTTCCATGAACCCTTTCTGCGATATTGTTCTTTGTGATGTGTCTCCTTTGGATTGTGCAAGTGTGCTTATGGGTATTCCCTATCAAGAACTTTGTCACGATGTATACCATGTTCATAATCATTATTATCATTTTCAAAAATATGCTTGTACTTATGTCCTCACATCATCCTCTCCGAAATCCCCTACCTTACTTTCCAACCAACCTGTTCTTCATCAAATCAGTCTCAACGAGTCCATTTCCCTCTATCTGGCGCGCCCTCTTAAAGCAGACAACCCCTCTCATTCTCCTACTTAAGATCTAAACACTTTACTCACATCCTTTGAAGATGTCTTTACTTCTCCCACCGGACTACCCCTCGTTCATTCCATTGAACATTCCATCGATCTTATTCCTGGAGCCACTTTGCCCAATGCCCCTTCTTATCCCCTTGTCCTCGTGAGGCTAAGGAAGTGGAATGCCAGCTCCAACAACTTCTTAATACCGACCACATCCAACCAAGTTCTTCACCTTATGCCTCTCTCACCTTCATCATTCCTAAGGAGTTTGAGGAATGGCTTATAGTCATGGACTATCAAGCTCTTAATAAGGCCAAAGTCAAGAATCGTTACCCTCTACCACACATTAATGATTTAATGGATTGTTTAAAGGGTGCCCACTTCTTTACCTAAATGGATCTTACAACAAGGTATCATCAGGTTCGCATGAATGCAACAGACACATGGAAGACAACTTTCAAAACCAAATTTGGGCTTTATGAATGGATGGTGATGCCATTCGATCTTATTAATGCCCCTGCCACTTTCATGAGGCTAATCAATGACATTTCCGGAGCACATTTGGGCAAAATTGTGGCGATCTATTTCGATGATATCTTGGTCTTTAGCAAGACCCGAGAGGATCTTTTGCTCCATGTGCGCGTTGTGCTAGCAAATTGTAGGTGAAACATCGTAAATCTTCTTTTGGGCAACCTTCAGTTCAATATTTGGGTTTTTTTTGTCTCTATAGATGGTGTTAGCCTAGATCCCACTAAATTCCAAGCTCTTGCACAGTGATTGGTGCCTCACTCAGCTTTGGAACTCAAGAGCTTTATGGGTGGCATTAATTTTTATCGGTGGTTCATTGCTAAATTCTCTTAGTTAGCACACCCTCTTCATCAAATTTAAAACCAAAATCAGTTTGTGTGGTATCCCTTGGCACAACAACAATTCCATGCCCTAAAAAATGCCCTTTGTTCTGCTCTTTTACTTCGTTTACTTGATCTTCGGTCTCTCTTTGAGATTGATATGGATGCCTCTTAGTATGTTATTCACACGGTTCTTAAATAGGGAGGACTACCTATTGCATACCATTCAGAGACATTTTCTAATGCCAAACACAATTATAACAATTATGACAAAGATTTCTACAGTCTAGTCCAAGCATTGAAACAATGGCACCATTACATCCTAGGAAAAGAAACAATCCTCCACACAGATAAACATTCGTTGATTTTCATCAATTCTCAGACTAAGATACATGAGTAGTGACATTTAATGTGGGCCACTTACATTCAACAATTTCATTTGATGATTAAATACAAGAAAGGCACGTCCAATCAGTTGATTGATCTCTTCAGCCAACCCCCTGTGTAGGTACTTCAACTCCTAGTTGTGCGTTGTGTTGTCTATGAGGTTTGGAAGCCTTTATATGTTTCTGATCCCTTCTTTACAGATATATGTGCTATTGCGCAACATCCCACTGAGGTCAATCAAATGCCATTTTTGGATTATACAATTAGAGATGGATGGATATATAAACTCAACCAGTTATGTGTCCCAACTTCTGAAGATTGTCTTACTTTGATTAAGGAGGCTCGTGCTTCCTCCTATGGTGGCCATTTTGGGTCTCTGAAAACATTTCATCACTTGCAACGCCATTTCTTTTGGCCTTCTATGACTCATCAAGTGGAGCATTTCATTCGTGCTTGTGCCTTGTGTAATCAACATAAACTTGCCAATTGTAAATTTGGTTTGTATCATCCCCTTCCTCTGCCTTTCCACCCTTGGGAATCTATTTCCATGGATTTTCTTAGTGGTTTCCCTATGACCTTACACAAACATGATGTTATCCGGGTTATTGTTTATTGTTTTTGCAAGATGTCTCTTTTTATCCCTTGCACTAAGACCACTACTACTTCCCAAACTGTAGACTTGTTCTTCCACCATGTTTGGCCACACTTTGGCCTTCCTACTAGAATCGTCTCTAATTGTGACGCTCGCTTTCTCAACACCTTCTGGAAAACATTGTGGGATTTACTAGGTTGTCAACTCAAATATTCTACTGCCTTTCGTCCCCAAACAAATGACAAATCAGAGGGAGTTAACCGTAGCCTTTTCCATGCTCTTTGCATTCAATTTGCCAAAACCAAATAGTGGGATATAACCCTCCATGTCATTCAACATAGTTATAATCGTGGTCTACACCTTTCTACTAGGATCTCTCCTTTTGAGGCCTGCTTTAGATATCAACCTGTAGCTCCTTATGACCTTCTTCTCACCTTGCAGCCTTCTAACACTCCACACCAACAGAAAGAAAAAACATTCACCCTTTCATTTTTGCGGAATCTAGCACACAAACACGCCCAAATATCTGAAGCGCTAAAGGTAGCCCAACATTGCTACAGAGCCTGCCATGATGCTCATTGTTCCCCTATGGTTTTTACTCCTGGTGATAAAGTCTCATTTTACATGGAATGCCAACATTTTAAATCCCAACGCCATCAAAAACTGAAGCCTCTCTGCTATGGCCCTTATATTGTTCTCCAATGAATTTGGGACAATAATTATCACCTTCACTTCCCACCCCAACTAGGAATTCATGATGTGGTGAATGTGAATGGTCTGAAACCCTATGAACCCCCATTGCTAGAAGATAATGTCATTGTCTCTCATCCTCTCAAATTAATCTCTGATTTCCAACCTCCCTTGCTACAAGACACCTTACTTGACACTCACCATACCACCACCCACAATCAACAACATACCGCTTACCTTGCTGGGCGCACATTCCAAACTCCTACTCATGCTAAATGGTTTTCGGAAGCTACCATGCATAAGCATTTTTCTCATTTGTTGATTGAAGTGGGAACACTTTTGGGCTTAAATAGGGAGGAATTGGGCAGCCCAATGGACATCCACGTGAATCCCAAGGAAGGCACATTCCCTCAACAAGTTGGATTGTTAGAAGGATCACTCTCTCAGCTTATTGGAGGACAAGAACAGTTGGGCACAAGTCCCAAGGAAGTAGTTGATCAGATCTAGCTAACTAGTTGTAGCTTGACCCATTCAAGCCATCATGTAATAACATGCATCTATATAAGCCTGCCTCCTATTCTAAATAAAGTGATGGTTGTTTTTCTCTCAGTTTTGTTGATAGTATTGTTGTTTCACGTTCTAGTTAATTTCCTAAGTATTGTTATTGTAGATCAATATAGGAATTATGTGTCATCCAAAACCCTAATTCGTTAACCCAAATTAGATTACAACCCTAATTTCTTAACTAGGATTAGATTACAATGGGTTGAAAAACCATTGGCCAAAAAACATAAAACATGCCAAAAACAACCCAATTTTATTTTTCAGGGGCTCCACCCCCAAACACTGATAGGGAGGGCCTAGTTGCCTCCACTGTGACCCCCCCCCCCTTCTCGGGTGTGCCTAGCGCATATGTATAGCACATGGAGATAACCATGCAAAGAATATAACACATTCCCAACATTGCAAAGCGTATTCAAGATATATTTGGATTTCATTAGGGGAAACACATTCTCTTAAACTTCATCATCATTATTGTTCTTATCTCAAGATTGAGAATCATTTTACTATTACTCTAAATTATTTTAGTAGTCATCGCTATCATAGTGTTGATTCTCATGTTGAATAATTTAGGGTATATTCTCGCTAATGAAGGATGAAAATTAACCACATACCTCATAATCAACTAACCAATGTATATGTAACTTATACAACAAGAAACTTAAATTGGAAGAGCACTTCATTTTCTCATATTCAATGTATATTGAAATCGATGGTTGATATTATTATATATTACTCTTATCTCAAATTGGAAGAGCACTTCATTTTCTTATCTCAAGATTGAGAATCATTTTACTATTACTCTAAATTATTTTAGTAGTCATCGCTATCATAGTGTTGATTCTCATGTTGAATAATTTAGGGTATATTCTCGCTAATGAAGGATGAAAATTAACCACATACCTCATAATCAACTAACCAATGTATATGTAACTTATACAACAAGAAACTTAAATTAGAAGAGCACTTCATTTTCTCATATTCAATGTATATTGAAATCGATGGTTGATATTATTATATATTTTTATAGTTTATCTAGAAATACTTAGACTTTGAAATCATGGATCCATTGGGAAGACCAAAGGTGTGTTTCCCTTTTTCATATGTAACTCATTCAATTTCAGAAGAAATGGTCACACACAAGCAAATCCCATTAGCATAGATTAATCTTAACCATAAATTTATTAAACATTGAAAAAATATTTTAAGCATAAAATATTCAAAGTCAAGAGGAGTTTATGGTAGTTTATATATATATGTTCTATGTTATTAGAGTTATGTTTGTAGGGACACACATGGATCTTTCCTACCTTAGATTGTAAAAGCACTTAACTTTCTCTGAGTGAAAATATTTAAGAACATTAGAAGAAACACAGTGGTGATATTGTTTTTCTCAAGTCCAAACAAATATGCTAATCACTTTTTCCCTAACATCAAATGTTAAGAAATACATTTAAAAGACTTAGTTTGGATTATTAAAGTAGGATGCTCTTATCCTCCTCATCCAAGTTTGATTCCCAATTTGTGAGATGCTTAGTTTTTTTGGGTTGATTTTCCATTATAAGGAATTCTTTATGTAAATGGGGTTAAGGATGATTCTTGAGTGACATTGTATGATGGATTTCTTTACTAAATTTACCTTAAAAGCATTTTTAAATAAAAAACAAAAAACAAATGTTTTTTGTTTGTTTGTTAGTGTGTCCATGATTCACGGAACTAGCTTGTGTCTAAGAAATTGTGACCTAGGAGTATTGGCCACATCAACCCTTAACATAGCGAGATATTTTAATTGTCTCCTCCTAGTAGCGATGAGTTTCGAACTTAGGCTGCCATGCAAAATGAGGTCTATTGATACCAATCGCACTAGCGAGATTTGACAACAAATAACGAATGTTAAAAAAGACCACTCTCCATATATTTTTTTCCATAAATATTTGTTCAATCTCAATTTTATATATTTTAATTCATTATGTCTCTATCTTTCTCTAATGCCTTCTCATTTAAATTTTATTATAAGTACTCTTTAAAAAAAATCATTTTCTTTTGTTTTTTTAAGTAAACTCATCTTATTATTACAATAATAATAATAATCTATTTTTAAGGTCACTACCAAGCCACACCAAATTGGTGTATGAGACCCCTTGTTTGTGGGACAAGGGACCCCCCTTTGCCCAACGATTTGACTGGTAAAGTCTACGGAGCTATACATACCCTACCCCCCTCTGAATTTGAACTTGTGACCTCTTAAGAGGAAACACATGTTCTTAACCATTAGACCCACTCATGTTATTAATTTTGTTGTGATTACTATTAAATTAAATTAAAACTTTAAATGTAAGTAATGTTTAATAACTAAATTACTTTTAGGTTTAGGACGATGATGATTATTGTTTACTAGAATTAAATTTGGTTTATTAAACCAATAAATTAATTGGTTCAATTGAATATTTTGTTTTATGATAGAAAACAAATCAAGAGAAAGCTTTTCTAAATATATATTTTTAATGAGTTAACAAGTTATAAAGATTGGTAGTGTTACAAATATTTTGAAAATCATATTTAATGTGTGCATATAAAATACATTTAAAAAAAATGTTTTTCATCCTCCACTATCTTAGTCTTACAAAGATGACAAATTCTTATCTTGCAACATTTTAAAATTTGTTCAACATCCAATTTTTCATTATAAAATTTGTGAGTGTTCATTCTTATTTTAACAATGCTGATTTTTCTTCTTTAAAATAGTTACAACAAAAGATATTTTTTATTTTTTAAATTGGGATTAATAATCTCTTTAAAATAGTAGTTTTCTCTCATTATTTATTTAATTACACATAATTTCTCTTTAAATTTAGATCCAATAATATATTCAATGTAATATTTTTTTTATATTTTTAAATTATTAAAAAAAAAATAACATTTTTATACCATAATATTTTAAAATAATGTCATGAAAACTCTTATCTTTATTATAGTTATTCTATACTTATACATTAAATATAAATATAATCTATTATTTATTATTAAAAATAATTATAATAATATTTATTTATTTATTTCTATTATATAGACTTAAAAACACTTCGAAAAGTATTACCCAGTTTTCCAACGGAAGAATAATAAATATTCACTTGGTCATCATCATAATCTTTAAAAGATATTTATATGTTTGTAAAATTAAAAGGGTTTCGGATTAATATTCAAGACTGGTGATTTTTTCACTCCTCATTAAAGTTCCATTCCATTTTTTAAATGAAGATTTTATTTTAATATTTGTAAATTTTTAAGTATTTATGTTAAATTTAGAATTAATGGTAATGAATTATTAGTTTTTTTTAAACGAAGATTTTATTTTAATAATTATAAAATTTTAAGTATTTAATTTAAAGAGTTTAGAATTAATAGTAATGAATCATAAGTTTTCTATTATTAGTCATAAGTTTTATTTTTAAAATATAAAAAATTAAGTATTTTATTAACGTTTAATTAAATTAATTTGGTATATCATTTTAATAATAAAGGGAAACCAAATTTAAGAGGTCAAATACTTTCCCTTACACACAATGGAGGATCTTATTTGAGACCTTAAGGTAGCAAATGGAAACACTAAAAAATACACATCGAACATGTGAGACATGCATAGCACTACCACACACACAAGTGTATAAAAAACCATTCTTTTGTTTTTCTTAAGAACCGTCAAATAATATAGTTTTGAGGGACTTTGAAGTAGGGGGAGTAAGCTAATCTTGTAGAAAAATGCCCTCACTACAAATATGATAAGAATTCACTTGAAATTTTAGGCATGATTAGGGTTCAACCATGACCTAAATTTTGTATATGGTGGAATGATGTCCTTAAGGATTTTGCATAATTCTTAATCGACGTATATCAACCAACATTTGATTAAAATTTTGAGTTTTGGATTGATGAGAACTCAGACTTCCTATAGCACTAGATTTTGACAATCAGATGGAAGTTTTCTACAAGATTATATGACATCGTCACGGGGCACCCAAAGGTAGCAATCAAACATACAAGTTGGCGCACAAAACACTATCCATGTACACACATGTGAACGAAAGCCAAACTCCATGTTCTTATTAAGGTGTGAAGTTTTTTTTAGCTAAAGAGTTTGGAACAAATTGTGAGAAATGACCAAGGTTCCATTCCTATGAGGATTTTACTTTGCACCTTAAAGTAATCATGGAGACACGTAGAGGTAGTGGTCAAACATGTGAGACAAACATAGCACAAATCATGCAAACATATATGTGGGCCAAATCACACCCTCATCTTTTCCTTAAACTCTATTATATGATATATTTATTTGGCATTTTAAGATAGTCATAGGATCACTCAAAGGTAGTGATTGAATGTGTGAGGCACACATAACACTGCCCATTTGCACACATGTGTATATCAAAGTCCAATCCATGCTCACCCTAAGACCTACTAGGATTTGGAACAAATAATCAGAAATGATGACTTTCTCACCATTAACTAAAGTTTTGGGGGTTTTACTTAAAACCTATAAAATAACAATGAGAACCCAAATGTAATGGCGAAACATATAAAACCTCCATAACATCACTTATACACAAATAAGTATGAATCCACAACACTCATTTCTATATTCTCCTTGATGCTTATTAAAAATTTGGGAAATTATCGCATAATCAATTAATAAAATGATTACTCTTACATAGAAGAAGAGACATAGGGGAACGAGGTCTGAGGTTTCGGGGGGATGACCACTCTGCGGTCACAGTGCAGGATTTAACCCCAGTTTCTCAGTATGGAGCCTGAAGACCACGTGGATTATTCCTCCGACCACCTGGAGGAAAGTGACATCTTGGCGGTGATAGTCGAAGGTGGTCTAGAGGATTAGGGACATAAAGGAGGAGTCAACAATTTCTTGGGTTGGAAGGTGAAGGGCCAGTTTTCTCAGGCAGAGTTCCCCTCTTT
This sequence comes from Picea engelmannii, assembly GCA_009831015.1. Lineage (NCBI taxonomy): Eukaryota > Viridiplantae > Streptophyta > Pinopsida > Pinales > Pinaceae > Picea > Picea engelmannii. The sequence goes on from ML781061.1 coordinate 515,563, forward strand.
TCGTCCCTGTATCCTCTAACTATTGAGTCAGTTATTGTTTACGTGCCAGGGTCATTGTCGGGTTTTAATCAGGAGATCACGCTCTCTTCTTCGTTAGGGTTCAAGCACACTCAGCTTGAGCATTCAAAAGGTTTAAGTGGTTTCGAGTGGGGCCTCTCGAGTGATGACTGCAATGTTTTTGTGGCAAATTCTCCCCATCATGAAGAAGTACGAAGCCCTAGTGGGTTGGGAATGAAGCTATTTTCCCCGGAGGTAGAGTCGGTTGAAGGATCATTGCTTGTTTTTTCTTTCTGGCCCCCATCTAGGGTTGAGCACCAAACTCCTCATTTGGTGAATTCAGGTTTTATTTCGGCTTTTATTGATGCAGATTAGCAACGAGGGTGTTGTGGGCAAAGAGATTTTTCTGGGTCACCTCAGAATGGACTGGAAAGTCTTGAGAAATATGGAGGCACAAAGGAAGGAAGGTAAGGTTTCAGACCTAGTGGAGGCAAGAGTCGAAAGCAAAATTGCTTAAAGACGAGGGGAAAAATTGGAAGTTTAGTACTTGGGGAGGAAGTAGGGTTTCACCAAGTTATCCAAATGGCCAATCAAACACTAGTAGGCAGAGGAAGTGGCATATCCTTTGCCCTAAAGACAATGGTTGAATGGGCATGATCGGTTTGGATGGATCATCTTGGTTATGTGCCATAGATTATTGAACTAACCAGGAATTGGTTTGCTTTCAACTTTTTGAAGCAAGAACATGCCTTATGGGTGTTGGGAAAAAACTGAAGTTTGAAAAGCGCTCCCTTGTTACTCAAGCCCTGGTCTCCTATGTTCGATGCCAACAGAGAAAGGATGGATAAGATCCCGGTTTGGGTCAGGATTCAGGATTCCTGCTTTATCTCTCCAATTTATGGACTCTAGAATACTTCAAGAACATTGGGAACTTTCTTGGGGATTTTTTGGAAGTCGATATGTCCTTTGAAGCTACTAAACAAAGGAAAGTTGCATGAATTCTAGTTTGTATCAATGTGAGAGAAGGGTTGGTAGAAGAAGTGGATCTTAAATGGGACCCGCATATTCACACTAAAAAATTGGACTATGAAAATGTTCCCTTTCGTTGTTGAAGGTGCCATCAATATGGTCATGTGGTGGGAGACTGCAATCTCTCGCTCAAGACGCTAGGATGGAAAAATAAGCTAGTGGAGTAGTGTGAAAGCAGGGATAAGGAGAAGGGACGAATATCCACGGAAAAGGAGGCGTTACAAGAATTTTCATCACTCGGTAATGTCTTGGAGCAAGAGGTTGAGGAGAATAGGTAGCAAGATATGGTTATAGTCCCAGTGCCAATCTAAAATGCCAGGTTCTCGGGCGAAATTCAGAAATATCCTAGTTCGCCTTCAATAGACTTCTTAGAACTATTTTCGGGTAACAATAGCCCTCCTTTCACTTCTATAAATTTCTTGCTCAATAATGTAACTTTGGTAGGCAATGAGTGGATTGAGGCTCTTAACTATTTATCATTATCACCAAAGCAATCCATTACCCTAGCACGAGCAGGCGACTTGTCAAAACGTGGCCTGCCCCATTCAGAGAGATCCTGTGGCCTAATGGCTAGCCATGATGAGGAAGAAACCTCTTTGTTGTCCTATGAAACCTCCTCATCCAGATACTTCCTTCGCTCTCACACAAATTCCAAGCCTACGGGGGGACTGGGTAAGGAGTAGCATAGAGCCCAAGATAGAGGGGGAAGAGGGAGGAAATATTTTCTTTCAAAGTCTCAATCCAAGGCCAAAAGTGATCTTTTGGAAGGTAAACAACAGTCTATTGAGCAGGCGCTTAAAGCAGTGCAAGCCCAGAAGAGGGGTTCGATATGAAATTAATGACATTTAATTGCAGGGGTCTTGTTGGTCCCCTAAAAAGACCAGCATTAAAAAGGGTGGTCAATCTTGAACACCCAGATGTAATTTTACTTTAGGAGACTTTAGGAAAAGGGGAGGAGGTGAAATCTCGGTTGGAAGGAATGTTGTCAGGATGGCATTTTGAGACTTTGGATGTAAGAGGTAGATCTGGTGGTCTATCTTTGTGATCGAATCTTAGAATGGTGAAGGCCCTACATTTTTGTTGTTTGGATTATGGAATTGGGCTGTCTTTCAGGGTCCAGGATCTGGGGGAGGACATGCAAATCATAAAAATCTATGGTCCCTATCAGGTTGGAGTTCCTTTTTGGGAATCTTTGTTTAGTAAATCCTTTGTGAGAGGAGACTCAACCATCTTGGGAGGAGATCTAAATTTTTCTTAGGGGCAAGTAGAAGTTTGGGGGCCTCATGCTCGAACCGACCCTCTCACAGGCTTATTCACCCAAAAACTGACAGAAAGAAACCTTATTGATGTGGAACCAGTTCGTCTTAAGCCTACTTGGAAGAAAAATAGGGTGGGTGAAGACATAGTGGATAAAAGACTGGATCATTTCTTGGTGGTAGACTCTCTCCTGGAAAGAAAGTTTATGATGCGGCAATGGATTGGAAGTGGAGGGATTTATGACCATTTCCTGGTTTTTTAAGAAATCAAACAAGGGCCATCTAAGCCTGCAAGTCCTCTAAAGTTCAACAAGACATGGTTGAAAGATGAGTCATTCATCACCTTGATAAAGGAAAATTGGACTCCCTTTGATCAAAGGAATCCTCTTTCTGCAACTTTTCAATTTGCTAATAATTTAAAAAAGATCAAGGAAAAAGTCAAGATATGGGCTTTTCAGAAGAGGCAAAGAGAGGATCGAGAGTTGGAAACGATTGAGGAAGCACTCAAGAGGATTTATGAAGATGATGGGGGTGGTCAGTTGTCAGAAGGATCAAAGGAAATCCTTCTTAGGCTGGAAGATAAAAGGAACAATCTCCTCAAGGAGAAGGAAGAAACTTGGAGACTAAAAAGTAGAGCTATCTGGTTGGAAAGTGGAGGTGAGAACACAATGTTCTTTCAAGCATATGAAAAAGGCAGGAGAAGCACAAATACCATCTGGAGCCTAGAGGATCAGCATGGTGCTGTAGAGAGTACCTTTGAAGGGATGGCCAGAATCAAAGTATCACACTTTCAAAACCTTTTCAGAGTTGACAATCAGGATACAATAGTAGAAGTGGTAAGGATGGCTCAACTTTTCTCGAAGTTTGTGGAAGAGGATGATAATCGGTCCGTGATGGAAGAAATCTCGGAAGAATAACTTAAAGAATCCTTGTACAAATTCCAAAAGGACAAAATCCCAGGCCCAGATGGGTGGAAAATCGAATTCTTTCAGGGGCTTTATGAGTTCTTGGGACAGGATGTCCTGAAGGTAGTGGAGAACACTCGTATGTCTGGACAAATCCCCGCAATTTTTAACTCCACTTTCATCACCTTAATTCCTAAATCTGATAATCCCTCCTCCCTTGATGAGTATTGGCCAATCTCTCTTTGTAATTGTATTTACAAAATTGTGACCAAAATCATTGCTAGAAGAATAACAATTATCCTCTCAAACCATATTTCTAGTGAAAAAATCATCTTCTTGGAAGGAAGGCAAATTCATGAAGCGATAGGTGTAGCTCATGAAGGCATGCACAATATTAAAACTAGAAAATTGAAGGGAGCCATTTTCAAGTTAAAACTCTCAAAGGCGTATGACAAAGTCAGTTGGATTTATTTAAGACTTCTTCTAACACGTCTTGGTTTTGAAGTTGCCTTTATTAGGTGGGTAATGAGTTGCGTTACAACGATTTCTTTCTCAGTACTTATTAATGGATCAACTTCCCCTTTCTTCCATTCAGAAAGAGGACTGAGACAAGGCTGTCCCCTCTCTCCTTTGTTGTTTCTTCTAGTTGTTGAAGGCCTCAGCTGGGCAATTGGGGAAGCAAGAAGAAACATAACCTTCAGGGATCTAGATTTCCCGTACCCTCCAGATTACTCACCTACTTTTCGTTGATGATGTTCTTATTTTTTGCTGAGGCTCAAGAAGAGATGTGGAGACCTTGAGAGATATACTGATTCTTTTTTCCAGAGCTACATGTATGCAAGTAAATGAGAGAAAGTCTACACTTTCCACAAATATTCTTTCAACAGAGGAAGTGCATATTTTTAGACAAAGTTTCCCCTTTGTTGACAAGGAGCTTGATGCGGGTCTGAAATATCTAATATTCAACTTAAAGCCAAATGCTTACAGGAAGGTGGAATGACACTGGCTATTGGGAAAATTTGAGAAAAGGCTGAAAATCTGGAGTCACAAATGGCTCTCTCGAGCGGGAAGACTCATTTTGGTCAAATCGGTGCTGGAAGCAATTCCAGTCTACTGGATGTCTCTATCCTGGATTCTAAAAGGTGCTCTGGAAGTAGGAAGGAAAATTTGCTTCAAGTTTCTCTAGTGTGGTAAAGAAGACTCCCATGTTTCTCGGTGGGTTAGATGGGAAAATATAACAATTCCAAAGACGTTGGGTGGTTGGGGTCTAAAAAATATCTTTATTTTCTCCGAAGCCCTAGCTGCAAGATTAGTCTGGAGGCTGCTAAAGATCACTAGCCTCTGGACCAGAATTGTGTTCCAAAAGTACATTGCCTCAGATACCATGGAAGGATGGATCGGAAATCCATCAAAGGAGAGGACGGGTGTATCAGTCATTTGGAAAACAATTAGAAAATCATTTTCCGTCATTAGAGAAGGCTTGGCTTGGATGATAGGAAATGACCATAGGGTTTGGTTGGGAGTAGACCCTTGGCCAGGATGTGATCGTCAACATTTACTTCCAGTTCATATTATAGATACTCTTAGAATGAGGGGTGTATCTACATTGAATCAAATTGCAGATCCACGACAAACCACTCTTTGGTATCAAGGTTGGAAATCGACGATATCCTTAGGTCTAGTAGGAGTGGATTCTTTGGAAATGAACAAATATATTACAGAACTGAAGAGATCCCAAATAAGATTAAGAGATTGGGATGACAAATTAATTTGGGACCTTGCCCCATCTGTAATTTATACTCCAAAAGAAGGATATACCCACATGAGTATAGATCTACATCAAAGAGAGCCTGTTTGGTGGTGGAAAAAACTATGGAAAATAAAATGCCTAGCAAAAGCAAGACTTTTTATGTGGAATGTGCTAGAAAATAAAGCACCAACTTGGGATAATTTGCAGAAAAGGAACAAATATGGCCCAGGATGGTGCTACCTTTGTAAATAAACAGAGGAAACAATGTTTCATCCTTTTCTTAAGTGCAATTTTATAAAGGAAGTTTGGTCGAAATGTTCAAGGTTAACATTTTTTCATTGTTCCTAGATCAGACAGTCTATGGTCCAAGCTTGACAGTCATGGTGCTCACACATAGATTTCAAAGCAATCAAATCTTTACCCTTGTTGGTGATTTGGGGGCTTTGGCTTGCAAGGAATTCCATCATTTTCAATGAAAAATCTATGGTTCTGGAAAGAACAACAACTCAACGCTGCTCCTTTCCCCAAGAATCGTCAACAATTAAAATAATAAACATTCAAGAGGAAGATATTGATATTACTAGACCTTGGGGCTTCTTTGACGGATCTTCTCAAATCAATCGATGTGGGGTGGGAGCGATCCTTTTCCTCTCAGAATCACATTTTTTCTCCATGACATTTGGGCTAGGAGAAGGAACAAACAACTTTCCGGAACTAATGAGCCTCAGAATACTCATTGCCTTTGCCATTGAAAAAGGGATGTCAAACTCTTGTTGTTTTTGGTGATTCTATGAATGTAATAAACTAGTCAAGAGGACCACATAGATTCTTTAACATCAGACTTGAGACCATCCTAAATGACATTAAGACCTTACAAAACTCTTTTGATGCTTATACTTGCCGTCATGTATACAGGGAAAGGAACCAAGAAGCGGACAGGAGGTCGAAAGAGGGGATCCAACTGGATATGGGAAAGTGGAAAATAAGAGAAATAAAAGATGGGTAGATCTCATAATATTTTCATTAGCCTTTTTTTGACTAAGGGACAACACAGTTATCAGCTACTTCCTTTGGGAAGCAAATGTAATGTTGTATAAAGTAGACTACAGTCACTTGTTGTCTAGAAAATACACAATACTTAGCAGATAGTAGATGTTGATTATTTGGGTTGGTTGTCATTGATGTCAACCCTTGAAGAAAGTCCAGTAGCGAATTCTGGTAGCACAAAGGTTTGGGTAATGGACCCAAGTTTGTTTGATGTATAATGGTATGAGTTTTAATATATTTGAAGGTAAGAATATTCTGGATGGATAGTACATGTCATGCCATTTCTGATGGTATGTGGAACGTCGCATAACTCCTTATAGTTAGAGAGTTATGGCCATGTGAAGTTGGAGAACCCTCATGAGTCATCTAGAAGCCCCAAAAGGTCAAAGTAGTCATCTAGAAGAAATTATTTAAATAATAAAGTGAAGTGATGAGTGTACTATAAGTCAAAGTGGATACAAAATAAATTATTTAAATAATAAAGTTAATGGAGAAAATACTAAGTGGACAAGTGGTTAGAAGTGGGTTAGCCCTAAAATAAGGAAAGTGGTTTAAGCGATTTTAGAAGGTAAATAATAAAGTGAAGTGATGAGTGTACTATAAGTCAAAGTGGATACAAAATAAATTATTGAAATAATAAAGTTAATGGAGAAATTACTAAGTGGACAAGTGGTTAGAAGTGGGTTAGCCCTAAAATAAGGAAAACGGTTTAAGATGGTTAGAAGGTAACCCCTTGAGGAAGCTACATAAAAGTAAAAATAAGAGGCAAGGGTCTCTCATTTTAATCACAATTGAGCATATTGAATATCTACAAGTGATTGAGGTAACCAAAGGATATCTAAGTTGAATTTCAAAGGGAAGGTGAAGTAAAGAAGGCCGAAATTCAAGGGAGGATAAATTCTTTTGATGATGCTTTCTAAGGTATGTTATTTACAGGTCATCTCACCATTTTCGCAATAATGTTTTTTTCTAGAATGATTCAGACCGTGGAATTAGGAGGGCATTGAGGAAACATATCCAAGTAGCTGTGATAAAAATTTCAGCTTGTGGGTCATTGTATTTTTGGAGTTATACTCCGTGGAAAATAAGGTTTGTGTCTAGTCTTGAAACTAGTCTAAAACATGTGTTTCGGGTAAAAATGTCATAACTTCTTCATAACAGATCCAAATTCAGTAAGAACAAATGTATTAGTTATAGTATATTCTGTAGTATGTTGTTTACAATTTTCCGATCTATACAACAAATATTCCGTGCTGGGCATTCTCTACAAGTTCGATCTCTAGAATAAGCCATAATTCAACAAGGTATACCATTTTTTCTATAACTCCTTTTCTGAGAGGTTCCAAGTAGTGAAATCTGGAGGAATTGCATAAAAGACACTGAAGAACATTGTGTACCATTTTAAGATCTTTATTCATTACATGTACATAGTTATGATTATTGCAAGTTAGGGTTGTTGACTAATCCAAACTAGTCATGTGAGACTAAAGTAAAGTTTGATGAAAATGGTAGTCTCTTGTTGTTAAAGTTAAGGAAGGTTTGCAGGTATGTGATCACATACACCAGGTCTATTACAGAGTTACAAATTAGATTTGGATGATGGAATTGATGAGGGATTTTGGTTGAGGTATGTTACAACTAGAGGTTGTATAACAGTGAGGTTGTGACACATGGTTTGATATAATGGTTTATGGTATTTGGTTATGGATAATGTGATGTATTGCTAGAGAATTTTGATGGTTATATTGGTATATGGTTGAGGTACATGTTGGGTACATGGTTGAGACAAGTAGTTGATGAGTTGGCACATACATGAGGTGTATAGTTGATGGTGTTGGTACATCTTGATGAGTCATAGTTTGTGTGTATTTGATGCATGATTGGTACATATTTGGTGCATGGCTGATGCACTCGTTGATGGTATAGGTTGGTGCCCTTGTTTATGGTACAAGCTGATTACATGTTGAGTTACAGGTTGGTGCATGGTTGATGCACTTGTTTATGGTACAGGATGATTACATGTTGTTTGGTACAGGTTGGTGCATGGTTGATGCACTTGTTTATGGTACAGGTTGATTACAAGTTGATTGGTACAGGTTTACATCAATATATCTCACAGTGATAGTGTGACAATGGCTCAATCATTCTACTTTTATTTCAGGGCGGTTGGACGGGGCAAGGACAGGTGGTTGTAGCCACCTTCCGGTTGTAGTCGAAGAACATAGGGGGTTGTAGCCAGAGAATTGGGGAGTTGGAGCTTCCCTCAGGTTGTAGTCTTGGAAACTAGGGGGTTGGAGCCTCCTTCCAGTTGCAATTAGGAAACAAAGGAAGTTGGTGCTTCCAATGAATGTAATTCTTAAAGACATATAAGAAAAAACATTCCATGGTTTTTTCCCGCTTTGGGTTTCCACGTAAAAACACTGGTGTACTGTGTATGTGTATGATTGCTCATTTGTTCATTGTTTATTTACTCTGCAACTATTGGATGATAGTGCTACATTGATATAACACTTGCATTTTGGGGTTAAAAAGGATTAGATTGCTCTATTAATGATTCACCCCCCCTCTCAGTAATCCAACAGTAGAAAGACATCTCAGAGCACAACAAAATTTAAAGCTTCTAGTACTCAACAATACACTATAAACATAGTGTATCTACAAAATGTAATTTTGTTCTCTTTTGATGAAAAAAAGAAAAAGAAAAAGAAGAAGATATACAAAATTCAAATTCCTTTCCCTATACTAAATTGATATTTGTACAAACGTAAAATCTAATATTAACATTATTTATATATCAAGCATCTCGATATTCTTTAATTTTAAATTAAAGTGTGATATTCATATTATTTATATATAAAACATTCAATCTGAGATAATCATCGATAACTTTATTATAAATAAATAAATAAGTTATATAATATTATCATTCAATATAATTTTATAATTATGTCGAAGGCATTCTATAGGAAGAGTTTTTCACGAAAACCATCTTTATCCACTTGTGTCGTTCTTTGAAACCGTCCCTCTGTCACCACCTTTAAACTGTCATTACAACAATAACATCTCACTCGTTCCCATCATGTAAAATTGATAGAATCATCGCAGTGAGTGAGTTCCCTTGTAGGAACCATTTCATTCATTTTGCAAAGTTCATTTATTTATGAAATGAAGACTTCAAAACCTTTGCCCACAATCAATTCGAACTATTTGCAGTTTTTCTTATATTCGTCATCGCATGAATTTCCCTGAGATCGTTGTACCTCATTCTGGGATTTCATTTGATATTTAGTTTGTCGTACTTTGCACAATTCTTGGCCCAAACATATGAACTACATAGTTCTCAATTTCACATGAAACAAAATCCTGCTGTCAATGGGCATTGATACCCCTCTGCCATATAAATAAATATCGACCATGTGTTTCACCATCCTGCTATCAATGGACATTGATACTCCTCTGTCATAGAAATAAATATCGGCCATGTGTTGCACCATCGTACTGTCAATGGGTATTGATACCCCTTTGTCATAGAAATAAATATCCAAAATTAGATGTGCTCTCACGATTGCAGATAAAGATTCATATATTCAACGACCATGAAAATATGGATAGTTATGGTGTATATACGATGGGTTATAATTTATTAGAATTGATACATGATATCTTAGGATTAAATGTTAATAACTAGATGACAGTTGATTGCATCAAACGACACATTTAATTACTCGGTGTAGCTTCGAATTAAATCTTGATAACTAGATGGTAGTTGAGTGCATCAAAAAATTATCAATCACTTCGTATTAAATTTTAATAACAAGATGGGGGTTGAGTGTATCAAATGACAACTTTCCATAGATTTAACACATTACCCTGCACTTCTTTCTCTCTGCTTTTGTGAATGTGAAAATCAGAATGATTTCAGTAAAACTTAATAGTGTCTATTGCAATAAATCATGTCAAGTTTGGTTGCCTAAGCTCTCTAAAACAATCCCCGACATTCCAATAATTCTTGCAACTTACTGTTCTCAACTTTTGCGCAGTTTTGACGCAATTTTGGTCTCCTTCATCATTGTTGTCTTCGGTAAATTTCTCACCTTTTCTTTCTTTGTTCCTATAAATGTTGAAAATTAGAGTGACTTCTAGTAAAATTGAATGGTGTATGTTATATTTTATGATTTTTGTGGCTTTATCGATCCCTTACTCTCAAATTTACGAGCTTTCCACATGGGTTGGGGTTTTCTCAACCAAATCAATAAAGCTGGTATGTTCGAGCTTTGATCACCTTAAAAATAAAGCCGACCTATTTGAACTCTGATGACCTTAGAGATGCAACCACAATAGAAAGAGTTAATCCAATTTTAATTAAGTTTAATTTCTTGTTTTATATCTAATATTTCACATCTTTAAAAGAGTAACCTTTCTAAACCTATTATAGGTACAAACATATTACTATCTAAAAATCAGTAAGGTATTTCATTAGAAGGTAAAACATAACATAGATTTTTGTTTCACAGAAAATATGAAACACTGTGAACATGCTACGAAAAATTTGAAGTAGTGGGAGTTTCAAATATGTGAATCTACGAATCTTTTTTAAGCAAACAAAAACAAAACATTGATGTTAAGAAAGGTTCAATGACTGACTGCATTTATCATCCATACATAGACAACATACTTGAACGCGAGAAACACATATCTTCTTTTTTGAGAGATCAAACACATTTGAACTACATCAATATAGCTGATCGTTTTCTTAATAGAATATAACAAACCCATATGTATGTATGCTTGTACTATAAACATTTTGGCTTCTTACAAGCAATTGTAAAAGTCGTTCGGTTTATCGAGATCCCAATTTAATAAATAATAGGCTTCTTGATTGCGGAACATACATCATTATCGTGGAAGAGTAACAAGCTTCTTCCAACTGTGTAGTTACATCAATACTACAATCAATAGGGATCTGATTTGCATTCCCTTGTGGGCATGGTGTTCAACATGTTCAACATGTCCAACTTATAATGAATGTTGGACAACAAGGGACAATTGATGTACTTTGAAAATAAAAATGTTAGTTTTATTTGATCAGATTAGTCAAGCAGAGGAATATGATCCATCGATTCATTTCAAAATTTGTAAAAAAAAATTGATCAACAATTATACATTCATTCATTTATCTTTGCAATCTTAAAAAAACGAAAGAAACGTAAACCAGGACAATTTTTTTTATTAACAATTGATGGTTTCTCCATTTTGTCTTGAATGACTGCTTCAATTGAAAAAACTAACTCTTGAGGCTATTAAAAAACTTCAAATATATCAAATTCGTTTAATAACCATTTTTTTCAATTATGAATATAAACAAAATTCTCCCCATATGGGGTGTTGGGGACACAAACCCCGGGGAATCCCATCCTCGAGGATGACATAAATGCCAATGAATGGGCTCAAGGAACAAGGTGGGGGTCCAAATCCGAGGAGGGTATACCATTCGACAATTTGTGTCCACATTTATTGATTAGCAGTGGACCCGAGACAACAAGGATGCCAGGCCATGTGGTTTCCCATAGATCAAATGATATTCATCCTATTATAGAATGAATAATCATGAACATAACAAGAAATATCTTTATTCATCAAGACTTAAACATGCACGACAATAGGTCTAGTCAACTCAGCCACCTGCACGCAAAATTAATCGGTCATAACTCTGTGTTGTTAGGCTGGGTCTCGGCATTCACCTGGAAGGATTAATCATAAGCATGAAGAACTAGGCCACATAGAGAATGGAAACCATGCAAAGCAGAGGCTCAATAGAATTCCAGTGTACTCAGGTTCTTCTGGTAATTGATAAAACAACTCTTGTTAGGAATGAAAGGCCTTCTTGCGGTGACTGGTGGCCAACTCATCCTCTAACGCAAATCTACCATCCTTCTCTCTAGGCTATCGTTCAAGCCATCATGGCTCCTCATCAAAGATATCCTAGAGGATACTGTCATGGATCAGGAGTCCTCGCTGATTCCTCTTCTCGTCAAGGTGACGATAAGAGTATGGTTTCAAGGGTGCAACAAGAAGCCTATAACGTGGAAACAAATTACCAAGATAATACTCTTCAACACTTCCAAATACATCTAAACGAAGTCGAAGCTGAGGTCAGTGTGGAGCGAGATGCGATGACAAACTTAGAGGTAGCAGAGGCGACAATCCGATGAGTACAAGATGTGGGAACAACCCGAGCTCGAGAGACTAGGCACTCGAAAACAATAGAACTCTACTGGCACATTAAAAATTTCATGGGACAAATGCTCCAGACAAGGGAAGACACCCAAAATACTATCCAGCTCCAACTCGATGACCTCCACCTATTGATTTGGGAAAAATTCTCTCTTGCCTTCCTTCCTCCACTAACACTCCGACGATCTCAGTCCCTGCTCGCAATGTGTAACCTGGTCTTGGCCACTTCTCGGAAGACAATCCCCATGACACTTCAGCGGAGCCTCCCACTCCTTGATATGTAGGTACCTCTTAGTTTTTTTGAATGTCTTACAACATAAGAGAAAGCTTTGATGAACCATATTGCAATTATCCTAAAGTTTATATTGCATGTCTAGATTTTAATATTTTTTGGAAAAACTCTAAGAAGACTATATGGACAGATGACTTACTCATATACTGCTGGTCTAGTATCCCAAGCGACAGGCCAACAACAAAGATTTTTTGTATGTATGATACTCTAATAAATTAATAGAATTTTGCTTGGGAATTTACAAAAGAAAAGAATATAAACATAATTCAAATTATCAAATCAATGAATAGAGATAGAGATAATAAACAAACTCCCTACCATCAATGTTAAAAAAATTATTTCTTGTAAATCATAATAATTCAAATTTGATGATAATTATATATAAAAATAGACAACACCTCAAGGGTTGGTTCAATACCTCGAATCATTAAGGTGTGCTATAAAAAAAAATACTTGAATCATGGGTGTATTTTCTGGAGACTAATTCACTAATCCTCTTCTCTCTATTTTATTCCTCACTCTTCTCTTTATTCCTTTTTTTATTTGTTTTTTTAATCTTTTTCTTTCCTATATTTTATTTGGCTTCTAATCTCCTTCTCTGGAGGTATTCTCTTGATCAAACGTCAGTTAAATCTTTCAAAAATACACCCACTATTATGACTAACTTTAAAAACCTACACAACAAGAATACATCGAATCATTAAAATATGTTGTAAGTTGGAAAAATCCATCATCCTTTTCTTCAAAACCATATTAAAAAAAATTAACCAAACCTAATTTGAAGAGCCCATAAATAAAAACATATTACTCAACCTTCCCATAAATGATTTTGAATGGAAAAATCATCCATCCCTTTTATTTTAGCAATTCAAGAAATAAGTCATCCAATGAATGGTCTTGACGAAACAAAAGCGATCTATTAGTGACTAGCCATCCAATGAATGAAATGAGAAAGAAAATAATTTGTTTGTTTCATTTCAACTGTCCAATAAGTGAATTGAGGAGGAAAAACATATGTTCGTTTCATTTCACCAAGTTTATAAAAAGAATTTGATCTCAAAAGCAGTTTAATAGTTTCATTTAGCTAGATTTAGCTAGATTTGTTCATTTCATAAACTGTTTGACAAAGTTTACATATACGTTGTCTAAATATGACCACAATCTGTGTGTTTATGTTAGTTTATGTCTACTTAAACTATTGAACAAACTTTATATATGTCTCTAGGTGTATATGGACCACATCCTTTGTGATTGTGATAATTTACCTTTACTTACGCATGATACAACCTTGAGAATAACTAACCTGGTCAATCTATGTGGTTGTAATAATATGTATTTTATTTAAATAATAATAACATAAATAATTTTGTTACATAAAAAATTTATATCAACTATAAAAATATAGCTTGTTTTTGAAAATATAAATTAAAAAATTTAATATTTAATTTATTTTGAATTTCTAATATTTTATATTTATGGATATATTTTCTTTAATTGTATTAATGAAAACATTCTTTTATTCCAATCATATTTATAAAGTTAAAGGATTTAATATTTTCATACATATTTATAAAGTTAAACAATTTAATATCCTATGATTAAATTTATTGATTCTTAAGTTTTCATATTATGAATATACATAGTTTAATTATAATGAATGGTAAATAAAAAGAAATAAAAAAAATCATTTTATTTAAAAATAATTTAATTTAGTCTATGTTAAAGTTATATAAATTTATAATATTTTATTTAAAAAATTATTATCTTTCATCTTTTCCGTAAGTTGATGTTACTATTCACTTCACTCGTTTAAAGAGTATGCTAGTTACCTTACGTCAATATTATCATTCACCCATTTAAAGAATATGCTAGTTACCTTACGTCGATGTTATCATTCAACCATTTAAAGAATATGCAAAATAAAAGTTAAAATTGTTCTCAACCAAATCTACCTTAAAAAAAACAACATAAAGATTATATCATTATATAATATTATTATTCAAAATAATTTTATAATTATAAATAAGGGAAAAGTTAAAATTGTTTTCTACCATATCTACTTACAAAGACAAGACAACATAAATATTTTATCATAAAAATCCATAAATATTTTATCATAAAAATCCTAAAATATTGAGGTTAGTTGTAATTATAAAAACATAAATTTAAGGTTTTTTTTTTTGTCTTTATTTATTTATTTATTTGAAGATGGCAAAATTTATCATAACTTAGTTGTCAATTGGTAGTGAGAATAATTATTATTGGTTGATATTCACGAATGTGGGTTAATTTCTCATCATGATTTAAGGAAAACCATGCCACCTAAAATGACAAGTCGGGTTAATTTCTCATCATGATTTAAGGGAAACCATGCCACCTAAAATGACAAGTTGGGTTAATTTCTCATCATGATTTAAGGAAAACCATACCACCTAAAATGACAAGTGGTTTGTAAGGAGTAGATTTCTACTTTTACTAGATGCCTTTGTACCTTAGGTCGTTAACATGTTTCTTTATATAAGAGGAAGATGAGCTCTTAGCCAATCAAAAATAATAAGTTAAACATGTCACTTATAAGAATAGAACTTGGATGCGAAAGATAACAATCCATCCCACAACCACTCAGACTAAACCCAATTAACTATCTACACAATCTATCTACACAGACAACATAAAAAAAACTGTCTAATAAAAACTTAACATTCGATTTAAAATTATAAAAAACATAAATCTAAAAATAAAGCAAACAAGATTGTCTTATGATTTCTCATTTACGACAATGCGAGGGACCACATGTATCCAAATTCAATTCAAAGACATATCATTACAATGAAAAACCGATTCCTTCCATTATAATGACATTAATGAATTGTCTAATGGTTCAACAATATGGCATTTTCAAGAATATTCAAAGTTAAGTGTAGGCCCACATATGATGCACGACCATTACTTTATTTGTGTTGTGGGAATACTTTGATGTGGCCATTTAGAGTTCTTTGTTACTTAAATTTAATCAATACATCCACTTAGTGGTACTCGTATTTGGGTTGACTTTTGTTTTTCCTTGGCTATGAGTCACTTCAATTTTCATGTGTAACAAAAGAGTTATCATGGTTAAATAACTTTGAAGTAGTGGCCCTCCGATTCACGTTATTATATAAAATCCATTAAACTAAACTAGATGAGATAATAAAATGCACACGAGGATGAAGAGACATAAAATATAAGGTATTTATATTTAAAGATTTGAAAATAAATAAAGTATATAATAATGATGATGACAACGACGACGACATGGATTATTGTTTTAAAAATGATAGTTATTGGATGGGGGTAAGGATACAAATAGTTTTCTTTTCATTTGAAAAAATGATAGATTATGATGAAGTTATCTTGTATGAGATCAATTTTGGTTTATTGGATCTTTAATAAATTAAAGTTAATTATTTTCTTTTTTTTTTTATATTATTTTTAAGATCAACTAACTTATAAATAAGATTATCGAGAACACTTTAGTTTTCATGGGTTAACACATTATAAATAGTAGTGATATGTCAAATGTTTTGAAAATGAGATCTTATTTTCGTGGTTTTCATCTTCTACTTTGTTAGAATTGCAAACTTTAAAGATAATTTCTTCTTATAATGTTTGAGGTCTTGTCCACCTCTCAATTTCACTATAAAGCTCATGAAAGTTTGTTTTTATTGCAACAATAAAGAGACAATTTTGATATTCTAACTTAGGATCAATGACCTATTGGTAATAAATAATCATTTTTCTTATTCTCAATCTAGTTGTAACACCATAGATTTTCTTTAGAGTTAGTTACGATAATACTATTAATTACAACAATATTATGAAAAGCGTCATCTTTTACTACCCCCAATAATAGAGCCAAGAAGTAGCATCTTAAGTTCACCCTTTCTTTAGTCTTGAGTGACTATTACTAGTTTTTTGAGGTTGTGACGGGAAGCCTCTATTTTTTCATGTTAACCAACTTATACTTGTACAATATGTACCTTGGCATACCTTACTTTCCACAAGTGGGAGACCAACCTCTAAATGAAGCACATGGTAGGGTGGATTGTGTTTCCTCCTAGGAGGTCACTGGTTCAAATCCAGAGGGACGTAGGGTATGTACACCTTTGTAGACATTAGCAATCAAATCATTGCGTGGAGGGAGTCCCTTGTCCCACAAACAAGGGGGTCTCATACACCAATTTGGTGTCTAGCTTGCTCATGACCTTAAAATTAGATTGTTGTTGGTGTTGTTATTATTATGTAATTATGAAATTGTTTATGAGTGGGTCTAACAGTTAAGAATATGTGTTTCCTCCTTGGATCTCACTAATTCAAATCCAAAAGGGGTAAGGTATGTGCACCTCCATAGACTAAGCAATCAAATTATTATGTGGAGGGGGTCCCTTGTCCCACAAACAAGGGGGTCTCATACATCAATTTGGTGTTTGGCTAGGTCATGACTTTAAAATAAATTATTTTATTATTATTATTTATAAACACTAATGGATTTGCTAGATTTTCCTCCAAGTCTTCATAGAAATACTACAACCCCAAACTTTACAACCATACAAAATCACTAAATTAACAAACTTATTGAAAAAAAACTTTATAGCCATTAAAGAAATCAAAAGTAATCCTTATTACATCAAGATAAGCGAGGTGCATTCTTTAGCTTATTGAAAAAAAACTTTATAGCCATTAAAGAAATCAAAAGTAATCCTTATTACATCAAGATAAGCGAGGTGCATTCTTTAGCCCAATATCGAATAGATTGTAACATCAGTCCCATATATATATATATATATATATATATCAATTGTTTTTTGATCTATATTAATACTTAATAAATTTGGAAATAAGATATAAATATATTAATTTAATATAATTCACACCTTTAATTAAACTAAATACAATGCATTTAAGGATGATGATGTTAGACTGTGAGTCCTTATACAATCATAAAGTCTAAGACCACCTTTTTATGAGTTGTCATCCTTATCTACTAATGAGGCGTTGTCATTATTCACTGATGAGTTGTAAACGAGATCTGGATCCAGGAGTGGTCAAATACATGTACTATAAATTGATATAATGAGATGAATACATATATTGAATATGACTTAAAACCTTTTCTGTCAAGTTCTTGTTTTTTTGTTTTATTTCTTAACATGGTATCAAAGCATCAAAAGTGTGAAAATGAAGTCTTGTATTTGGTGAGGGTCATTTGCATTGATTGATGCTTTTATTTTTTCAAAATTTTGAAATGAGGCTATAAAAGAAAAAACAAGTTGAAAGGCTTGCAATTGATTAGAAGGGTTCACATTTATCATTAACACCTTAAAGGTTGAAATCTTATTGAATGAAGAATCCCTAGTTGTGCTCTTGAGTGCTAAGAGCTATTTGCATTTGTGTTGGAAGATTGCTTGTTGTCATTGATGTCAACCCTAGTCATTGGTTGTAGTCACTGATGTCAACCCTAGCCATTGGCTTTTGGACCCAACAATTGCTCGAAGTAGATAGACATGAAAGAAATTGCACATACAGGTACAACACCCATGGATGGATAGTATAAGTCATGCCTCTTTCGGTGGTATGTGGCACGTCATGTGGATCCTCACGATTGAGGAGAAATGAATTTTTGAAGATGACAATGTGAATTGAAGCATAAACTGCATGTCGGCCCTAATGTTAAAAGGAAGTGACATAAAGGGTATAAATACATCTCATTATACATTCATTTTTTAACACACACAAGTTTGTTAATGAACAAGGAGATATAAGTCGAATTTAAGAGGAAATCTAAAGTAAAGAAGGTCGAATTTCAAGGGAGGATGAAGTCTTTTGGTGATGTGTTTTAAGGTGTTCCGGGTAAAACAGTCATAACGTCTTCATAGAGAATCCAAATGAAGTGAGACCAATTGCATTGGAAAGAGTACGGGTTGTAGTTTCTTGTGTACGAATTTCAGAATCTTATGTTAAATATTGAGCGTGGGGCATGCTGTACAAGTTTGCTCTCCTGAATAAACCGGAATTGAATAAGGTCTACCATTTTCTCTATAACTCCTTTTCTGGGAGGATTCAAGGAGTGAAACTTGGAGGAGTTTCAGAGAATACATTGAGTAATATTATCTACAGGATCAGAGTATTCCAAGAAGTGAAGAATTGCAGAAGTTGAAGAAGTCTCAGGATGCATTATTAGGTTCTATGTGATGGTTGGTTGATGGTGATAATTTAATGTAAAGTTTTCTTATATCTCATATATTCTTGGGTGGAAGGAAGGGGCAAGGATGGAGAGGTCAACCCTCTCTTGATATTGGAGGACTGTATCTTCCTTTTGGAGGTTTATCCCTCCCTTTATATTTGGAAGTTATAGCTACCTTTGGAAGTCATTACTTCCCTTGAACAATAACTATTGATTACTTCTCATATTTTGTGCATGGTGTATTGTGGCGTATTGGTGTAACTCTTCTACTATTGTTCATTGCCCATTGGATATAATTGAATATATAATCTGGTTGAAGTATAAGTTGATTTTTTTTTTAAATTGTACTTGATACTGATTCACCCCTCTCTCAGTATCATCAATTTTTGCATTACCATTGCAAAAAGGATACTCAAAATAAAATCAAAGTCTTTTCTACTTGCCCTAGACCAGTCCTAAAATCAAAATAAGGGCGTCTAAGGAAAAATGCATGTGTGTGTGTGTGATTGTGTATGTTTTTGGATGCTTTATGGCATTTTATATTTAATTTGGCAAGCAAATCAAGCACACAAATTCAAATGCATGTAATCTCATGTAAAAAGAGGGTTGAGAGTTGTTTGTTCCTCTAAACATTATTGAGCAATTTTAACTATTCAATTGATTCATGTCAAAGACAATAGTCTTTCAAACCATTAAATTGTACAAATTGAAGGATAAGAGTTACTGAATTGTGAAAGGGAAGAGTTGCAAAACCCTTTGTGAAA
Organism: Picea engelmannii; assembly: GCA_009831015.1. Taxonomy (NCBI): domain Eukaryota; kingdom Viridiplantae; phylum Streptophyta; class Pinopsida; order Pinales; family Pinaceae; genus Picea; species Picea engelmannii. The sequence continues at coordinate 535,060 of ML781061.1, forward strand.
ATGATCATAAAGACCTTCCTGGAATTGAATAAGGAGGTCATCTTCATTAAATTTTAACCATTGTAAAATCATAAGTTGGGGTGCATGATCAATAGTACCCGACACCCTCCAATTTCTGAGTCAAAATTGAAATTGTTGGGCCTTATTGTTAAAGGGTGGATTTGTAAAAGGCCCTTTTTTTGTCAATTCATTCACATTATTTAACTAATAATATTGTACCAAGACCTACCTACACAAGGAGGCCTCATTCAGTCTTTTAAAGTGCTCGAAGTCAAGAATTATTAAAATTACTAAACACTGTTCTTTTTCCATCTCTTCCAAGAAGTTGAAGTCATATAGCAAGATATTCCTCTCATTGTTAACTAACCATGGCTCTGCTTGATTCCCTCTTTTTGAACATCCATTGAAGGTAGGTTTTTTCTGCTTCCTCAATTCATATCCCAATTTTCAACATTTAAGTTAATATTTGTGGACAAGGTTCTCTTCTATTGAGGATCTCTTTTCCCAGTTCTTTGTTCTTATCCCAATAACTCGAACATTCCCTTGATTTCACAAAGGTATATGGACTATTCATTCACTTGAATCTTCAATGATTTTACCTCTTGTGCTTATTCCTCATGATTTTGATGATTTTCGAGAGAGGGATGATTCTCACTAGTTCCCCTATTCTCACTCTAGGTTCATGAACTAGATGTTTCCATGATCAATTTCCCTACTGGATATTAAACATGAAGAATTTATTAGTTCTAGTAATTTTTGAGTTAATTAATGAGTTTGATGTTGCATGATTATATGTTAAAAACATGGTCACTTACCAAAGATTTTGTAACAGGTCTTCATCAATATTGCAATTCTGCATCTTTTAATTACTTAGATCTTTAATAGGCTCATAGACCCAATTATTTTTTTGAACCTTAAAGCTGACTCCCTATAGAAAGTTTATGGACTTTGGTCTAGGGATATGTTCACACAATTTTTGGTCTAGGGGTGATGTAGGAGTGTTTTGGTAACTTCCTGATGTCGTTGCACCCCTATATAATATATGTGTGTATTGCATTTTCCCTAGGGAGGTGTCTAATAATTCATCGACTTATAGACTAGAAATAACGATGGAATTAGTGGAAGTCTACACTTAATAACCACAAATGGTCTCCGTATATCTTCAAACAATATTCTTGTCTCCTTATTTCCATGCTCAATTTCCCTATTGGATATTAAACATGAATAATTTATTAGTTCTAGAAATTTTTGAGTTAATTAATGAGTTTGATATTGCATGATGATATGTTAAAAACATGGTCAATTACCAAATATTTTGTAACGGGTCTTCATCAATTTTGAAATTCCACATCTTTTAATTACTTAAATCTTTAATAGGCTCATAGACCCAATTATTTTTTTGAACCTTAAAGATGACTCCCTATAGAAAGTCTATGGACTCTGGTCTAGGGATATGCTCACACAATATTTGGTCTAGGGGTGATGTAGGAGTGTTTTGGTAACTTCCTGATGTTGTTGCACCCCTATATAATATATGTGTGTGCTGCATTTCCCCTAGGGAGGTGTCTAATAATTCATTGACTTATAGACTATAAATAATGATGGAATTAGTGGAAGTCTTCACTTAATAACCACAAATGGTCTCCTTATATCTTCGACCTGTATTCTAGTCTCCTTATTTCTATGATTCCCTCGAACTGCTAATATACCTAAGGGTACGTGTAATTTGCATTGGTAGTGTTGTTCATTCTAATACACATGAACCCGTTATATTTAGTCAGTATAATAATAACAATTTGTTCAAGATAACCATAATAAATAATCAATAACTTAAAAAAAATAAACTAGTGAATATATTAATAGTGGCCAAAATAGCTATGAGTAACAAAGAAGTTTGCCCACAGTTTCAAAAAGTACTATCAATGACATTTCTATATAAACCCTATTTCCTAATACATTTATTGTCGATACTACAACTTCTATGGTAATTTTTTCCTTACATGTATAAATCCATAAAAATATTATATATATATATATATATATATATATAGTACATAGATCAGAAAAGGAAAAGTTGTTTCGTATCTAAAGGAGTATTGTGTTGTTCCATACCAGTAGATCCTTTTCCTACTACTCATGTTCTTGTCCCGTAGATTGTCTTGAAGATGTTGTGTCTGAAGAAATAGGTTCACTTTCATACTGAGTTGTGCACTTGATTTTATGACACTCCATCTCAATCCATGATTCCATAAGATCTCCATTATTTTCCCAAATTGTTCCTATTGACTCCTCTACAAACTATACATAGAGCCATACAGATTTTTGATGGCATCTCTGTATTTTGTAGGCGCCATACTAGATCTTTGAATATTTTGAATATAGAGAAGAAACACCAATGCCGATGAAAAAGCTAATACTTTCTTGCCAACACAGGGGCAACTTGTAACATGTTTATATAAGAGGCCCAGGTCAAGGTGTGACCTCCAATGACCCTTTACTTTACAAAAATTCTTTAAAAAAGATTCACAAACAACATTGTACCAGAGAAACCAAACATGGGACCCTAGAAGGGGAAATTCTCCAACTAAAAGGAAATTCCAGAACAAGAGTAAAGGAAAATTTTTCCTCCAAATCAACAATGCATCAAATGAAAAAATCAAGATGTCAGAGAAAATTAACCCTATTCTCAAACTGAGCCAAGCTAACCCAGTATTAAAATGCATGAAACATACCAAAAGAGAATGCATTCTATCAGACCAAGGATGTAAATTCAAAGCGATGAGGGCCAAAACTGTAACTATGTACATCCAAGAAAGGGAGGGTATGTTACTTTTTCCAGCTCCTTTGATAACTTTGTTGCATGAGAGAGGATCAAGGTGATCTTGGAGACTTTTGGTAATTTCTGTGAGATTAATTCTTTGATTACAAGCCTTAAGTCTCCTATCACCACCACGTCTCTTATTCCTAGATTTATGGCTATGGAGAGACCATGAAAAACTACATAAGCCTCCACTTGATTGTTGGTTGTGATGCCAAGCCCCAAGGCATATGTTGATTCCTGATTTCCTTCGAGGTCATAGATTAACCCTCCTACTCCTACCACCCCTTAATTATTGACTTATTAATCAAATACGAAAAACAATTAAATAAATTTAACACATGCATCATGAACATAAATACGAAAAAATAAACTTATTCAAAATAAAATGTTATTTAACAAATTAAAATAATTTTTCTTTTTTTGAAGTACGCTTGATTATTAGGATCCCTTTTCAATTGTTTGTAAATCTTCTAGCACAAATTATCTTATTGCAATTATCATTAATTTAATGTCAACATTAAAAGTCATACTTATGCCTTTATCAATCCATGATTACTCGTTTCATTTAGGGTGGTTCATACATTATCATTATCCCATCTCAATTATGTATTTTTTAAACAAAACGAAGAGCAATCTCATTTTCTTATATCCTCTAAACATTAAAAAATTGTTTAAGATTGCACATAAATATGATTGACATGAAGTAATGTTTGCTTATATCCTTAAAGAAACAAATATCCCTTGCACACAAAAAGAGAACATTTTTACTACTCATTTGCATTCATTCTTCTTGCAATGCCCCCACACAATGATAATAATAATATCATTATTTTTTAATCATCACTCCTTAGACACATAATTAATTAAGCCTATGTCCTAACCTATGGTCTAATGCCACATGCCACACTTATGTAAACCAATTAACTATGCTACTAAATAAAGGGATCCTACCGCTATACCAGATACTACACCCTCAACCATCCCAATTATCATAATAAAAAATAACGCAAAGGTTGAACTACTTCATCAATTTATTTCCACACATACAAAATCTTACATATTTTTCCTTGATTCATGGCATTCAGGTAAAAATTAGGGTTTCATCTATTGAGGTGGCTAGGGTTCAGTAGTTGAAACAACACACTACACCAATATCCAAGGCATGGTTTGATAGGGTTATCCCTTCCTCCAAGCTTCTAATTTGGCACCTATCTTAATGTCGTGAACTAGGGCTCACTCATAATTTGTTTAACAATCCTTGGTTCAATGGATGACGATGGTTGTGGCTCTATGATTGATTTTTCTGAGGGTTTAAGGCGCCACAAGATTTCTCCACTCCGCTCCCTAATAAAACATAGGTATTAACATTGGTCTAGTGTAGTCAACAATGAACTATACAATCAATGAGCAATTTGTAGCCCAAAGGTCATTCACGGACTATGAAATTAAGGCATAAGTATTTTCTTTCCCTCCAGAAATCAACATCCTTAAAAAACTCACACCATTGGGCATTTCTTGGTATGCATCAATTAGTCATGATGGGAAAATGCACTTGGGTTTCAACAACAATGGTTTTACTCCTCCAATATCAACTCCTTTAGTAGGTAAGCCATATGTCATGGGAATGGTAACAAGCTATCAAATATTTTATCCTTAGGGTTGATATGCGATATAAACAAAACAACAACATCATCATACTATTTTTCATTTTTTAACAACCCCAATCGACATGGAAATTCAAGAGAAAAGATACCAATGTGTTCCAATAAGTTTCAACCATCTAGGGAAATTTTATCATGCATATAACACATTTGAAAGCAATTATGACAATAGTAGTAAATTTATCCTTATATTCTTCAATTATAATTTTAGATCACTTAACATATTCACCATTAACTTATGTCAAATCAACAAGACACAATAATCGAAATTACAAACCATGAAGAGCATAAATGGTTGAAAATCAAATCTACAATTTACACAAGTATTATACAACTAGAAACTTCCTTAATATGCATAAATATTAAGTTCAAGTACATACCATCACCTTATCACAAGGCTAGTACAATCCTCTATCTATCCAAAACTCGAGCCAAGGAAAAGAAAAAAAAACCTAGCTCACACTAAGGAGATCCAACAAGCATGCATAACACAAGGATGTCCTCCAAGGAAAGATGTCTCCTCTTCTTCATCTCTTCACCAAGTACAATATAGGGTTTCATCTCAAAACCCAAATCTCCAAATCTCCAAGTGATGGAACCATAACCCTACTCTTCAAGATGCTCCAACAAGCTCAAGAAACCCTAGCGACTCTAAGAGATAGAGAGAGATCAAGTACATAATAATATCCGAGAGAGAGAGAGAGAGAGAGAGAGAGAGAGAGAGAGAGAGAAGGGGTGTGCTTCTCTTGATCACATCTCTACCAAGGATGAACAAGAATGAATAAGTGAGTGAACTGTTGATTTATCTAATTTTCAGATCTGATAATTATTACCTTATGATTTCAAACATATTTTAATGCCATTGTTACCATAAAATAATTACACATTGGAAATTTCAATTGAAATAAAACTGCAACAAAAATAACAGAATCACAAAGAGATAGCCATGCATAATAGACACAAGATTTATCTTGGGAAAACCCGAACTCGAGAGAAAAACCCAACAAACTTTTCTCTAGAAGAAATTTAATCCAAGTTCACAAATACATCACCATAAAAATGAAGAATCCAAGAACATAGAAAGTTTCACCCTAGCATGAGGAATATCCCTCAAGGATAGCGAAACACTAGACAAAGATAACACACCTCAAAATTTGCGCAACTGGCAACTGCAACTGCAATTGGCAACTGCAACTGTAATTGTAACCAGAAGCTGCAACTACAACTACAACTACAACTGCGCACTAGATTAGAAGAGATGTGTGTGTGTGTGTGTGTCAAAAATGAAATTATCCAGCCTTTATTTATACAGTTCGAGTCACCTTATTTTACTCGAAAGGGCTGACTTGTCATTTTTGTCCTTTAACTTTATGTTATTTCTTTTGTTGCTTTTACAATGTTTCTTCAATGCTTCAATGGGGCCAACTTGATCTTCTTGTCTTCTATTTTCTTCTTGTGCTTTCTATATTCTTCTTCAATGGTTTCCTTTGTATTTTCTTATGGAGAGTGAATACCTGAAGTTGCAAAACTTCAACATGAGCGACTCTCTCCTTCCTTTATATATATGAGAGGTAAGGTGGGGGGGGCAATAATACATGTGCATGCCAATGCCCTTATAAGAAACCTACAATAAAACATGTAGGGTCACACATGTGGAGCGTTACACTCCGAGAGTGCACATGTCAAGATCCAAGGTGATCTAGTCCACAAGCAAGGCTCTAAATTCAAGGGTGCTCCAAAAAGTGTGTCCAAAGATCCTCTTGCAAGCCTTCAAAGAATGCAATTAACTTCCCAAGCCATGTATTCCATTGGGTCCACTCCCCTTGCATGAACATTATTGAAACCTATCTTCCTTGATTTAACTCCAAGACTCCATCCTGGCATGCAAGCTACCCTATGATCTCTAGGTCCTAATGTCCTCTTCTAGGATGCAAAACACTCCTTCTCCTAAGTAGGTTGTTCTCCATGTAAGCATCCATGTCCACATGGCCATAATGTAAAATGTCACCAAAGTTGTCAAGATATCGCCAACACCCTAGGGAATAATATCACACAATCACATAACTAAGATCAAGAAACCATTAAGTAAACCATCTCCAATGCAAAAATATATCACAAACCATTTCCCATGTTTAAATTCATCGCAAACCATCCAATACCTGATCACACACCATGTACCCCAAATCTCACAAAGCACCCCCAAACATGATATAAACACTTTCAAAGTAAATTTGAAATATAATACTCTATTTTTATTATGAAAGTGTTTGCATCAACACCTGTCGACTCCCTCTACAAGTCCACCAATTTTTTCACCAATAAATATGTACCTGCTATAGTCCGAAAATCAACCACTATCTCATGTAAAGTACTAACATCCATGTTATCACAACATATCGATCCTCCAAGTCAACATCATGGGCCAAGATCAACAAACTCCACTTCATGAGCTATCTATAACATACTTCAAAGATAATCACATGATCAAGACATTTGGATCACATCTATCATAGTCATAGAGATAGAAACCTTCACAATCATGAAATACCAAGCTCATGGTATAGTTAACAACCTAAGAAAGGTTATCAATAACTTATCAATATGAGAATTCCTCTTATGCACCTCAAAACCTTTGGCAATTGAAGCAACAATCTAAACATGGTCAACTCCCTCGCCCCAAGGGAATCATATAGTAACTAGAGAAAGAGTGCCATTGAGGTCAGCTCCCTTTTCCCAAGAGAATTAAACGATTCTATCCTTGTACTCTACAACACTCTCATCAGTAGCAAGCATGGAATCAACCCAAACATCATCCTCCATCAAGGTATCACACCTCTCTTCGTTAAGACAACTAGAAGGCTCATAGACAGAAGAGGACAATGGAGTATGACTCACATATATCATAGGAGTTATACTCACCCCCACCAAGGATATAGAAACTTCTACCTACTCTTGAGCCTTTTGTAATGTTTGAGTGAATCATCTTGGTCTCCTATAGGCTAGAGTAGAATGTGAGGGCATATTGATCCCAACCTCATCTCATCCACACTTGAATCTGACTCATCACAAGTATGAGGCTCAATCTTCGAAACAACAACCTCCTCACTCTCCTTAATCATTGAAGGAGAGTCTTATGAACTAGAATATCTCACATCCTCATCAAAATTCACATCTATGCTCACTACCATCTTCTTCTACACTAGAATATATACCTTGTAAGTCTTATAAGTTTCACTATATCCAAAAAAAATACCTTTGATACTTGAGGGTTCCAACTTTTTCAGCTTCTCCTCATGCATATGGATACAAATTAGACATCCAAACACACATAAATGAGATGTTCGACAACACATGTATTCCAATAGAGGATGAATACCTTCAATAACCACTCACATAACCAGATCAAAGATCAACACACCGATGTTTTCACGTGGTAAAACCCCTACGGGGAAACATCCACGACCCCAACCAACGCGACCACTTGGAGCAGTTTATTAATGCAAAAGAAAAATATTACAGAAAGATTTTGCAAGAGAGTTTCTCACAATCAATCATCGACAAATGACCCTCCATGCTCTTTAAATAGAGATCATGGACCAATCGGGTGTTAAGCCATAGATCAACGACCGTTAAGATCAAGGAGAGTATGAACCATCAGATCACTCTATGTCAAGAACATATCGTGACCATCAGATTTCCTAACTACAAATGCATACTAAATAAACACACTTTTACCTAATGACACATTAGACCAAGTAGATATCAACTAACTCCTAAGTGTCTAAATATCCTAACATCCCCCCTTAAGAAAAACTTGGGATAGGATTGAAGGATTTACAATGTTGACAAAATAGGAGAAGGAAGGAGGAATTAGAGCCTATCCCCCCTTAATGACAACTTCCTTAACTCCTAACATAGATTGAAGTTTGGAAAACTTTGCTTCTGTAAGAGACTTTGTGAAAATGTCTGCAACTTGATCTTCTGTAGGGAAAAATAACACTTTAATAACTCTATCATGAATGAGATTTCTGATGAAGTGCATGTGTAGCTCGATGTGGTTGCTGAGCTGATGTTGAACTGGGTCTTTGGCAAGCTTGATGGCACTCTGATTGTCGCACCAACGGTTGGTTGGATGTTGCTGCTCGAATCAAAACTCTGAAAGGATCTGTCGAAGCCACAAGGCTTCGTGACTTGCATTTACCACTGCTCTATACTCTGCTTTTGCTGAAGAAAGTGAAATAGCCTGTTGTTTCTTACAGGCCCAAGTGACAGGTCCTGAACCAAGGATGAAAACATAACGTGCAGTAGACTTTTGATCATCAGGGTCATCAGCCCAATCTGAATCAGTGAAACCAACCAATAAAAGAGTCCCCCTTGAACTTTAATGTATCCCGAAATGAACTGTACCATGGACATAGCGAAGTATCCTTTTAGATGCTTTCCAATGACTTTCATGGGGTGTTTGCATATACCAGGCAACAAGACCAACAACAAAGGAAATATCAGGACGCGTATGAGTCAAGTATAAGAGGCTACCAACTAACTGACGGTACAGGGTGGCATCAAATTCGGGAGAAGTACAGGTGGCAGAAAGCTTGACTCCAGACTGGAAGGGAGAAGGGGCTGGTTTACAATCGTACATGTGAAAATGACGAAGAAGGTCACAAGCATACTTAGACCGAGAAAGAAAAATTCCTTCATTGGTTTGCAAAAATTGGAGGCCAAGGAAATAGTGCAAAAAGCCTAAGTCTGTCATTTCAAATTTCTTCTTAAGGCCGATTTTCACACGGTTTAAAAGTTTTGAGTCACTACCAGTAAGGATAAGATCATCAACATAAAGGACACGGATTATGAGATGGCTTCCTACTTTCTTGGTATAGACATTAGGATTAGAATGACATCCAGAAAATCTAGTGGAAATAAGAAAGTTGTCCATTTTGTCATACAAAGCTCGAGGAGCTTTCTTGAGACCATAAAGATATTTCTTAAGGTGACAAACAAGGCTAGAGTAATTTTAGACATAGCTAGGAGGTTGTTCCATGTAGATTTCTTCTTCCAAATCTCTATGCAAGAAGGAAGATTTAACATCCATCTGATGAACCTCCCATTTATGTGAGGCATCAAGGGCAAGGACAAGTAGGATGGAATTCATTTTGGCTACATGGGCAAAGGTTTCATTATAGTCAATCCTTCAACTTGGGAAAATCCTTTGGCAACTAACCGAGCCTTGTGTCTTTCAACACTTCCATCTGATGCATACTTAGTTCTATAGACCCATTTACATCTGACAAGTTTTCTTCCTTTTGGAAGAGGTACGAGGTTCCAAGTATTGTTTGCCATTAAAGAACGATACTCTTCATTCATTGCTGTATCCCAATCTGGATGACCTGAAGCTTCTGCTAATGTCTCTGGATCATGAGTCTCTGAATCTTTAGCCAAAAGAGAAGAGGCTTGCTGGAACTGTGAATATGTTCAACGCTGATCTGAAGGATCACCGACAAGACCACCAACTGTTTCTCATGTTGAACGAACCCATCTAGGAAGTGGAGGAACTGGTGCGAGTTTAGGTTCAAAGGACTCATATGGAGGAAGGTCAGCAGGCGGAGGTGGATTTTCATCCTCACTGTCATCATTTGAAGAAGAAACCAGAACAAAAGAAGGCACAAACGCTGAAGATGGCTCGCTGGACGAAGAAGGCATAATCGTTGAATCAGGCTCGCAGGCCAAATAAGACAAACACACTGAATTAGGCTCGGAGGCCAAGATATTTTAATCAAATTTAACATCTCTTCTAATAATAATTTCATTACAATGTGGTTGAAGAAGTTTGTAACCTTTGACATCTTCAGAATAACCAACAAATATACACTTCTCACTTTTAGGCTGCAATGCTTTCCTTTTCTCATCAGGAATGTGAGCCCATGCTATACTGCCAAATACACGAAAGTGACTTACATTTGGTTTAATTTTAGTCCAAGCTTCTTTCCGTGTTATATTTTTAAGAGCTTTTGTGGGAGTGCGATTGACTATGTAATTTGCACAGTTGATTGATTTCGCCCAATACTTTAGACTTAATCCCTTAGATTGGATCATATAATTAGCCATTTCTTTTAATGTGTGGTTCTTTCTCTCAACAACACCATTTTGTTGTGGTGTATATGGAACAGTGTGTTGCATTTGGATTCCCTGTGTAGTGCAGTAACTAATAAAATTATTATTCACATATTCACCTCCATTATCTGTTCTTAACTTTTGAATTTGATGTCCAGATTGCTTTTCTACAAGGGCCTTGTAGGCCAAAAACTTGTCAAAAACCTCACTCTTAAGTTTTAAGAAGTAAACCCAAGTACGTCTGGAAAAACCATCAATGAAAGTTAAGAAATACTTGCACCCAAAAAAAAAGGAGAAGAAAATGGACCACACAAATCAATGTGAACACGTTGCAAAGGGCCCGAAAGAGGCACGTTTGTCAAAACTATCCCGATGATGTTTGTTGAGAACACAACCGGCACAAACACTATCTCTGCATGAAACAGGAGGAAGACCAGTCACCATCTGTTGATTACATAGTTGCTACAATGAATGATAGTTTAGATGACCAAACCGCTCATGCCAAAGTTTGCTCAAGTCATCGCTATGAGCAACAAAAACTGATGAAAAAGATGATGACCCAAAGTTGTCAAACTTGTACAACCTGGTAATATCATCAACAATTCTAGTTGCAAGAACATGCTTAGGATATTTTAGATCCTTGATTACAACTTGGTGAGGTGAAAACTCTACGGTTTTACCTTCACCTGAATGAGTGATTTGATAGACTAATAGAAGGTTACAAGAAAAACTTGGAACACATAATACATCATTGAAATGACCATTATCTACTTGAACTGTTCCAGATCCTACAACACTAAGAGATCTATCATCACCAACAAATATTTTCTTGGTGTTACATTCATTTAGAGTAGAAAATATGTTCTTATCCTTATCCATATGATAAGATGCTCCTGAATCAATAAGCCACTCATCAGAAGAAGTAGTAGAAGTTGTGTTGAAGGAGAAACCAGAAGTGGAAAGTGCATGTCCATGATAAGAAGAAGAAGAAGTAGAATCAATACTGATGTTGTGCTTCTTCTAAAGCTGCCATCTTCTTGAAACATTTGGACTCATCATGACCATCTTTATCACAAAAGTTGCAATGTCTGTCAGTCTTCTTATTTTTATATTTTGTTCCTTTGTGACCATTAGGAGTTGAAGCTGTCTGAGCGGGTTTGGGACCCTTATGTTGCTTGTTGTTGTAGCGAGTATGTTGCTTCTTGGGATACTTGGGTTTATCTTTCTGTTGGGAAACTAAGGCTTTGTTGGAGGTACCTGCAGTGTTGACTACTCCAAGTTGTACAAGCTTATCTTCCTCTCTAATCAAAACATCACAAAAGGACTCAAGAGTGGGTTTTTGATAAGCTTTCCCTAGAGCCTCTCTCACGGCATAAAAGGTAGATACAAACACAAAATATGCACTACCTATCTTAGAAAGAATAAGATAGATGCAATGGTCTTCCTCCATTTTTATCTTACATTCTTCACATAAAATTTTGAGTGTTTTAAACTTAGATAGATAGTCTCCAAGGCAAGAAAAATCAACTTGGACTCAAGGTCAGTACTTGATTTTCTCACTGTTGTGCTCGAATAATATTGAGTTTACCAAACACAGATTCAATCTTTTCCCAAGCTTCTTCGGGGTCATCAATTTATTTAAGGTGGAACCATAAATCAGGAGAGATGGACATTCCGATTAGTCCACTTGCTTTGTCACTCCTATTAGCCCATTTGGATTTCTTATCATCATCAGTGGGTTCTTTTTCTTTTCCCAAGGTAATCCGGTACAAGCCTTTACTTCTTAATAAATATTCCATATGAGATTTCCATTGGAAGTAGTTGGTGCTAGTAAGCAATACATTACTTGTAGAAGCCATATTAAATATGCAGTTAATATGGATTTAAAAACTGAAACTGATGATCAGGATGCAAATAGCTCGAAAATTTATGCGGTTTTAAAAAATACGACACTGAAAACAGACTTCAGATGTGAGAGTTATGCCATTTAAAAAAAAAGGCATAAACGGTAACCAAATGACCACGTGTTAGTGTAAGTTGCTTTATGAAGTGACCCACTTTTATAAAGAGAAGTGGGGATCACTTTTTACAATGAAGTTACTTTATAACATAAAAGCTGCATGCAAAATAAATAACTCTAAAATAAGATATTAAAGCTACTTATAGTGATTCACTTTTATACTTGAAGTGAAATACGGTTTACAATTTTAGCATGAACTTTTTCAAAAAAGTAACAAAAGAGAGACTTGAACTCAAGACCTCTTACTTAATAAGGAAATTTTTTACCAAATGGTCTAGCAAAACATATTGTAATGTTCAGAAGGAGGATTGAGGGTGTTGTTGTTGTTGTGGAAGACAACCTTGGAGAGCCTGCTAAAAAAAAACTCTTTTCACATAAGAAAAAAAATTCGCTTCTCGATGACAACAAGGGTTAGATCTCGGTTAACTTACCTGGAAGATGCACCTTTTCCTATCTGTTTCTGATTTGCCGAGATCACACAAGGCACGGGAAAAGAGAATATTTATATCTGAAAGAGTAGCAACCCAGAAATAAATAATACAAAACCGAAATAAAACCAAAATACCACTCTGCAAAAATTTTAAAAATGTGTATTCAAGCTTTATACCTCCAGATCTTACTGTAATGGCCGTATATTGGGCAAACAAAAACCTTTTCGAGTGAAACGAAAAGTGTCCTGAATGAAATGAGTGCTCCAGACGCAATGAAATAGTCCTCTCAGCCCATAAATGTACGAAAGTGATAGAAAATGGAGATGAGGCAACTCGACTTCACGATCTGGATCTACAACAGGAGCGGGTTTTCAAACATGCTCTGATACCATGTTCGACAACACAGGTATTCCAACTTAGGATGAACACCTTCAGTAAACACTCACATAACCACATCAAAGATCAACACACCGATTTTTTCACATGGTAAAACCCCTATGAGGAAACATCCACGGCCCCAGCCAACGCGACCACTTGGAATAGTTTATTAATGCAAAAAAAAAAGATTACAGAGAGATTTTACAAGAGAGTTTCTCACAATCGATCATCGGCAAATGAACCTCCATGCTCTTTAAATAGAGATCATGGACCAATCGGGTGTTAAGCCACAGATCAATGGCCATTAAGATCGATGAGAGTATGAATCGTCAGATCACTCTATGTCGGAAACATATTGTGACAGTCAGATTTCCTAACTACAAATGCATACTAATGCATACTAAAGAAACACACTAAGAAACACACTTTTACCTAACGACACATTAGACCAAGTAGATCTTAACTAACTCTTAAGTGTCTAAATATCCTAACATGAGATACATTTGGTTTCACACTAGTAAATTCCTCCTCTAATGTCACGTCCGTAAATATTCTATGAGGACACTTGTTCAAGATTGTAACAAACACAAATATATATAAAATATATAAATAAATAAATATTAACAATAATAAATAAGAAATAATCAATATATAATAAATAGACACCTTTCAAATGAAAGGTCATGTCTCTTAGCAAAAATGCACCCTTGCGTGGGTATATATATATATATATATATATAAAACCCTCCTTCTCATTGCAATAATTCATCGTATCTTATTCAATTATTTATTACTATCCTATATGGATTTTAACATATTGTCCTTTTTACATTGGATATTTTCATAAGTAAACTTGGTTGGTTCGCCACATTTGGTATCAGAGTGAGTCTGATCTTGGCCCTTGGCCACTAGACTTCTAGTTAATTTTATTACCTTTGGCCAATCAAAATTATGTAGGTATTTGACCAAAACTTGGACCTTGGCCATTTAAAGCTCGAAATTTACGTTGGGGAAAATTATTGTGTTGCAACCTTGCAAATTTGAAATCGAAAAAAAAAATATATATATCAAATACTAGTCCATTGAAGAAACAAGGTTATTCTGCTGCAAATTCAACATAAAAATAAAAATAAAAATAGAGGAACATTACAAGGACAATTGACAACCAAAAAAATATATAATAAAAAAATTTGAAGGGCCGTACAATCAAATTGAGCACAGTCTGTACATTATGTTAGGATATTTAGACACTTAGGAGTTAGTTAAGATCTACTTGGTCTATTGTGTCGTTAGGTAAAAATATGTTCTCTAGTGTGTTTCTTTAGTATGCATTAGTATGCATTTGTAGTTAGGAAATCCGACGGTCACGATATGTTCCCGACATAGAGTGATCTGACGGTTCATACTCTCCTCGATCTTAACGACCATTGATCCATGGCTTAGCACTAGATTGGTCCATGATCTCTATTTAAAGAGCATGGAGGGTCATTTGCCGATGATCGATTGTGAGAAACTCTATTGTAAAATCTCTCTGTAGTCTTTTTCTTTGCATTAATAAACTGCTCCAAGTGGCCGCGTTGGCTGGGGCCATGGATGTTTCCCCGTAGGGGTTTTACCACGTGAAAACATCAGTGTGTTGATATTTGATTTGGTTATGTGAGTGGTTACTGAAGGTGTTCGTCCTCTTTTGGAATACCTATGTTGTCGAACACATTATCCACTGCAAATCACAATTCTACATAACAAAATTCCATACAACCGTTAAGTAATTCTACATAGCAAAAGTAAAAAAAACGAAAGGCTATACAATCAGATCGATCACAGTATGTACATTACCCACTACAAATTACAATTTCTTATATAAAATTTTTGTACAACCATCATTAATTCTGCACAACAAACATTTGTACTGTCCGTTGTACGATCAAGATGTCATTCAACCGTTGTTGTACCATCTGTACAATTTTTGCAATTAGTTTGTACTAATTCCACCATACAAAATCGATCCATAATTAATTGCAACGTCCGTATAGGTCGCGACTATTGAGGGAATCCATACCACCGTTTCAATTATTAAAATATAGTAGCCACCGATTCACTTCATTGGGTAGTCATCATTTAACATCAATTGGTAGCGACAAGTCAATAAATGGCTTAAAGGTCACAACCATAATTAAGATAAGTGACTATATAATAATAATTGATCCGTCCATTGGATGTAGTTTGGGCGGTTGGGAGGAATGATTGTTACCCTCCCCACCTAGGTTCAAATCCTTGGAGTGACATGTTGTGCCCTTAAATGGGTTTATAAGATTTTATTGTTGTTGAGCCCCCAATATTTCGAAAATGCTTAACCACCCCATGTTCTCTCACAAATTTCAGTGAGGTTTTTTGTGAACATAGCAAGCACTGATCTCTAGCGCCATGAACCACATGTAAAAAAAAAATGATCTTGTATCTTTAATATATAATAATTGAATATAATTAATATTAATGGTGTTATTTACAAGAAATGGTATTAAAAGAAATAGAAAGTTACATTGTATATTATAAAGTTATATACCAATTGACAATAATCAAAATGAATTATGAATTAAGTGTGGAATACCCATCAAAGTTAAAAAAGAAAAAGATTATATAAGAATATATATTCTTTGATAATCTATATATATAGATATATATAGAAAAAGATTATCAAAGAATATATATATATATATATATATATATATATATATATATATATATATATATATATATATATATATATATATATATATAT
>ML781061.1:551494-572372 GCA_009831015.1 Picea engelmannii
TATATATATGATGATCATATATATATATATATGGATTATTAAAGAATATATATATAAAATCATCATAGAATATATATATATATATATATATATATATATATATATATATATATAAAATTAATGATAATCTCTTTCTATATATATTAGAGATGGTAAAAGTTAGAGAAGTTTTCAAAGAAGTTATTGAAGAATTTTTATAAGGGCGTTATTTAATCCTTAAGGAAAAGTAAGGGTATATAAGATTCATAATCAAGTATTAATTATCGTGAAATATTGACGAAAGCAAAATGGATTCTAAGAGTGAGGAGAAAAAAAGATTTTCTCAAGAAGGTTGTTGAATTTCATGTTGTGGATTATTTACATTTAAATGGAGTATTAAAGGGAAGACGATTAACATTGTTATCAATGAGATCTACACGAAAAATTACATTAACATCGATTCAACAAATCAATTATTAATCCCAGAGCCAAATAATATTAAAAATAAAAATATTTTTCTCAATAGACAGTACAAAATTAAAGACTTGTAACTAACAATGGATGATTATGAATACATATCTCAATGCAATGTTACAATTGTATGTCCAAATGAGATTGACATAAATTCTTGTTTTATCCTCGCTTGAAAAACTAAGTACCTTCATCTTAAACATAGAGAAAAAGTTTTTGACACTTCTTTATAAGAAGATGATTACATTTCAAGGTATTACTATGAAGTTAGGTTCAATAATACCTTCATCAAAATACCTAAAAGACATCTCAAAGGTGATCCTTCAAGAAAATTGATGGCCAGTATAAAAAATACAAAAAGAATATGATGGAGTTATCGCAGATAAAAATGAAGAAATTTCTCATATAAAATAACACAGTCAAAAGCTACTTAATCAGATCAAGAAGTCAAAGAATTCACAACAATGCATTCAAAAGTTAGAACAAGAAAAATACAATCTCGAGAAGGGCATATCAGACAAAAAAATGAAGACAATTCTCATTTGAAGAACCTTAATGAAAGGTTACTTGAGAAAATCAGAAGGCTGAATGTAGAAGAAGCAGAGAAAAAAGACATGAACCAGGTTGACACATAAGATAATGAAGAAAATTCACATCTAAAAAATCGTAATCAAAACATGCTTATGCAAATCAAGAAACTTAAAAATGATAAGAAATTTTTGAAAAACAAAGTAGAACAACTTATAAAAAAATATCAAAGTCTTCAGAAGTAAAAATCCAAGTTGTGGAAAAATGGACGAATACAAATCCAATCCACATCACAACTGAAGAACATGTCAATCTAGTTGAAGTAAAAACATACTCATAATGTCCTAGTGAAGATCCAATGGCCAACCAAGCAACATCGATGCGTGAAGAAAATCATATACAAAAATTAAACGAGGAAAATGTCACAAGCATGATAAGGGATAATCATGTCATAATAACTCCTTATAGACATCCAAATCATAAAAGAAAATATCTTAAACAATCAGAGTATCATTATCACTCAGTTCGGGAATGACTAACTTATTGTTCGAAAAATATTTATACTGGTGCAATTAAGTCTCACGATAACCATTCATTGTGGAAGTGAAACGTTTAAAAAAAGATTGAATTAGGATGGCCTGATCCTTTCACAATTCGATAGTTCTGCTCAACTCTTCATCGCTCATATTGTCTTGTATCGTCAATCCTGACAACGTCAAAATAAAGAATCATGCAAAGACATTGCGAGCCAGAACAAAGACGCAAGCCTCTCCATAAATATGCTTTGAGGACAAAGTAATTCTAAAGGGGAAGACAATGTAACAAATACAAATACAAATAAATAAATAAACAAGTAAATACTAACAATAATTAATAATTAATATATAATAAAGAGACACCTTCCTAATGAAAGGTCACGTCTCTTAGTGAAAGGGCACCTATGCATGGGTATATATACGACCCTCATTCTCATTGTAATCATTCATAATAGCTTATTCAATTATTTATTACTGTTTTATATGGATGTTAACCTATTTCCGTTTTACATTGAATATTTTTGTAAGTGAACCTGGTTGGTTCACCACAAAGATATATATGGTTGCATTACAAGCATTGACACAAAAACACATTGTCAAACCCATGTCATGAATCATAGACTTAACAGTCTCAACAATGGAATTGTTCTTCCTCTCAACAACCCATTCTATTGTGGGTTGTAAGTGATTTTCAAATCCCTCTTGATCCTTGGTTCCATGCACAAAGAATCAAACTTTGTAGAGGTATACTCTCCTCCATTATTTGAGTGAAGTATTTTGATCTTCCTTCATGTCTAATTTTAAACCACAGCCTTGAACTTTGTGAACTTGTTGAACACTTCATCCATAGTCTTCAAAAAATAGATCAAGGTCTTGCAAGAGACATGATAAATAAAAGTGACAAAATAATACCAAGTACCTATTAAGGGAGTGGAAGATATAGGTCCACACACATCTAAATGGATCATATCAAGACTCCCTCTTGACTCGTGGTTATTGCTAGGAAAAGAAGCCTTGATATGCTTACCAAGAGCACAACCTCTGTAGACACCTTTCTTCTCTATCTTGATGTTTGGAAATCCTTGTACTAAGTTCTTCAAGATAGGAAGTGCTCCATAATGAAAATGACCAAGATGCCTGTGCCATAATTCACACAACTTGGTATTTCCATGCATTAAAGCACCATGCTTCATTGAATCTACTTGCAACTTGTAAAGGCCTCTAACATGGACCCCTTTTTCCATAGCATGGGTTCATATTCTAAAGATGACCTCCTGAGAATCAAGCTTAACTATATAATGAAGATATGTCATAGTTGATACTAAAAGGATATTCTTCTTCAACCCAAGAAAAATATTACTCAACTCAAGAACATCACTTGAAGGTGTTTAGAAGGAAATATAGCCAACTCCTCTCATAGGATAAGTAGCATCATTGCCAAGCTCCACATTCATGCCTCCTTCTTGCTCTTGAATAATGTTGAATAAATTCCTGTCATATTTCACACGTCTCGAAGATCCATTGTCCACATACCATCTATAACATACCCTAACCCAACTGAGGTTCATTACTTGCGAAATTACACATAAAATACATTTTTTTTTGCTAACTAATCTTGTAACTTGCCAACTGCAATAATTCACACAAATTTAACCATTATGTTATCATTAATTTAAATGCAGCTACAACATTTTTTCCACTAGAAAATTTCTCGATATATATTAATATATGTTGTTCTCATAAAAGAGTACACAAGTGCTATATACATTGCCCAGTAGAGTGCATGTGTGCCAAGTACAAATCCCAAATGGACCTTCAAGTAGGATGAAACCATTAGTACAATATTCAGAGTGATAACTCAAAATTTTATCAATCATTCTCTCACCCTATATGACTAGTCCATACTTATGTAGTTATATTGCATTTTACAGATAAAAAAGACTACTGTACATATACAAAAAGAAACGATGATATAACAAAATACCAAGCAGCCATAGTCTGCCCCAGATTCTAACTATATCAAATATAAAGCCACAATGTGAGTGGGGGGCCCTCTTGACTGTCCTGCCATCTGTTGAAGTGAATCCTCCCTTCCGGAGCCTGGAGGGATTTTTTTGAAAGTGTATCTACTTCCACATTCTCCTCCCTGTATATATGATCAAATCTAATGACTCTCTAGAGTGTAATTAGGATCCTTATCTTTTCCATCCAACCCATGAGTGAAGTAACATGAAGATTACACTTATGATTTAACCAATCCACAACTATGTTGGAATCCCCAAAAACCTGAAGTTGATCAATACCAAGTATGTGTGCCAATGATAAGCTTTCCCACATGCCAAGAAGTTCTGCCATGGTATTAGTTACCATCCCACAATTTAATGTCCACCTGTAGAAAGTGTTCTCCCCAGTCTTTATGATATCTCCAACTCCACAAAGAACGCCATTATGTTGTGCAACACCATCAAACCAACGGATATTATGTAAAGAGAGATCAGGTGGTTTTTTAATCCTTTTGGGAAAATGAGAGAGAGGAGTTCGAACACTAGTAGCATCCAACATGCCTCGAATTTGGTAAACAACTCCCTGAACATTAGTTATATGAGATTCAAAAATACAGTTGTTTCTAGCCAGTCATATGAACCAGCAAGTCAAAGTAAGAAGAGTTCTCCCGGATCCGCTTTAAGCCAATTTTCATAACACATTGATAAAGAGCTACCTCCCCAAATTGTAGAAAATTTGTATACAATAGCCAATAAGGACCAAACTTTTTGTGTAAATGTGCAACTTACAAAGATATGTAAGACTGTCTCCACATTGCTAAAACACAAGGAGCAAACACTCGGTCCTTCCCAACCACGTTTTCTCAGATTTTCCCAGGAAAGAATTTTATTCTCCAAATCCAGCCATAAGAAAAGTTTTATCTTGTGTGCCAAATCCCAAGTCCACAACTGTCTTCGCCATCCTGTAAGATGAGTCAACCAATATTCCTTTGCCAAAGTGTTGTAAATGTTTTTAACACTGATAACACCCGATTGATCACCCCCTTTCCAAATCAGAGAGTCCTCTTTAGAATGAAGTTGTACCCCCGAAAGTATTAGTGCCTTACAATAAGCCAGCCATTCCACTGCCAAATTTCCCACGAGCTCTAAGTTGCCACTAGATTTCCATTGATTTATTACGAAACCCAGTGAAGTCTATGTTGAGGCTTGATAAAGGTAACATATGTTTCTCTCCTTAAGTGCCTCACGTAATTATGGGGATAATAATAAAGGATTTCCTATCCCCAAGATATTATCTAGACCTATTATGATCGAGGTTCCATTTCCAGGATACCAGTTAATCCAATGAGTGATGATAGGTAGAGATTTCAACAAAATTTTCCATAGTTGTGAGGCTGTGGAATGGATAGGCGAAGCCGATCGAATCCAGGTTGCCACAAAAGTGTACAAGAGGTATTTATCCTTGAAAACTTGTTGCCAAATGATTTTCTTAAAGAAAAATCGCCATAAAGAGTTTGTTTCCAGAGCACGATTAAATAGAAAAAGATTTTGAAGATCCCATCCACCTAGGTGTTTCGGCTTTGAAATCTTCTCCCAGCTACATAGATGTAATCCCTGACTCTTTCCACCCCTAGACCAGATGAAAACAAAGATAATCATACGAATCCTAGAGAGAATAGAGGCTGGCACCACCGCCAGGGCCATCCAATAGACGAATTGAGTTTCAAGAACCGATTTAGCAAGAGTAAATATTCCACCAAGAGTCAGCCACCGATTTCACCACTAGTTGATCCTTTTTTCAATTTTTCCAATAAGCCATCTCCAGTCTTCAAAGGATATCTTCTCTGCTTTTAGAAATTAACCTAAGTAATGAAACTCGACAGACATCTCCACAAAGTTAAAAGAAAACAAAGTCTTGAACTGATCCAAAATTACTCCATGTATCCCAGAGAAATGAAAAGTTGATTTATGAGGACTAATTTTTAATCCCGATGCACCAAAGAACTGATCCAATAATGATTTTATCACCTTCCATTCATCCAAAGAAGCCTTATACATGATAAGAACATCATCAAAAAATATAATATGGAGATTTTTTATAATTATGGAAACCTTAATGCCTGTTAAATTGCCTTCCGCTTGTCCCTTTTTTAATAGGAGGCTGATGCTTTCCATAACAAGAATGAAGAGCAAAGGCGAAAGTGGACATCCTTGGCGTAATCCCTGATTGCTTGTGAATGATGGAGAGGCCTCCCCATTGACCAACATCGAAAAAGAGGAGCTAACCACACAACTCATGAGCCAATTTATAGATTGTAAATTGAAACCCGTTTGGACAAGTATCATACGTAGGAAATCCCAATTGATACAGTCGTAAGCTTTCCTGAGATCCAACTTAAGTATCAAGGATTTTTTTTTCCTATATTTTATACTGTGCATACACTCTTGCGCTGTACCAATGGCGTCCAGTATTTGTCTGCCCTTTAAGAACCCAAGTTGTTCACATGAAAGCTCCCTCAATATTATTGGTTTTATCCTGTTAGAAATAACCTTTGAAATCACCTTATAGCAAAGATTGCAAACCGCAATTGGCCTATAATCCCCAAATGTCCGAGGATTATTCTCCTTTGGAATTAGCGCTAAGAAAGTAGAATTAAAAGAACTTTTGATCCTCCCTCTAGTCCTTGTATCTTCAACTAGGTCAACCAGATCATCACCCACTATATCAAAGAATTTCAAATAAAACTCAACTGTCCATCCGTCCAGACCTGGACTTTTGTCAACTGCAAAGAGTTTCAGAATATCCAAAGTTTTTTGTTTAGTAACCGGTCTATCAAGGAGAGTCGAATCCTCAACAGAAATGAATCGAGGAAATAGTTGAACAAGATTCAGTTGTTCCGTAGGAGAGATGTGAGTGTGCTAAGAAAATAACTGTTTGAAAAACCTATTAGTCTTAGTCTTAAGAGCTTCTTGACCTCTATGTTCTTGCCCCTGATCATCCCAAATCTCCCAAAGATGTTTGTGATTTCTTTTCACGTTTGAAACTCTATGAAAATACCTATTATTATGATCTCCACTTTTTAACCAAACTGCCCGGCTCCTCTGACACCAATGTTCTTCCTCAATGTGAAAAAGATGATTGCGCTCAGTCTCCAATATTTCCAATCTACAATCATTGTTAGGGAAATGTCTAGCTTTTGGAAAATTTAATATAATGACCTTGATCTCCTCTTAAAGAGAGATTAATAATTTTTGCTGTTCAAACCGTGTGATCCGTGCCCAAATTTTGATCCGGTCTTTCAAAAATTTCAGCTTCCAAACAAATCTAATCTGAACATCCATTTCCACTAAAAAATCAGGGTCCCGCCAAACTTCAGAAACAATAGATGCAAAGTCCACTTCATTCAACCAAGAAGGATTTAATTTAAAAGGATAGGCTATCGAAAAAGGTTGAAAATTGAACCGAACTGCCACCGGTGCATGATCTGATACAAATGGGAGGTCCACCCAAGACCAGTACCTTCCCACATCATTTAGTAAGCTTTCCGAGACAAGAAATCTATCCAACCACTTTGAAATATTGTCCCTGCCACTTCTACCATTCCTCCAAGTAGGAACAATCTCGGTCAGTAACAAGTCGATCAAGTGACGTTCCAACAACATACTCTTAAATAATCAACAAGTTTGTCCAACTGTGTCGCCACACCCTAGACTTCATCAGCTCCTAAAGTAAAATTTAGGTCACCTGCAAGAATCAGATTCTTAGAGTCCAATATACCTCCCAGAGCCACCCAATCCCAAAAATTCATCCTCTCAACACATGGCCCATATACATTTAAAATACAATTTTTCTGTTTGTTTTCAAGTGATTTTCCTTTCAGAATAATACCCCCACTACACAGTGAAGGAACCAACATGAAATTATTCGGGTCCCACGTAGCCAGAAGCCCACCCGAATTTCCAATAGAACTGACTGCACAAAGACACCAACTAGGAACAAAATTCAACATAAAGTGATGAGCCTTAACCTCATCCACAAGTGTCTCTTGAAGTAAAATCACATCCGACTTAACATATTTTCAAACTCTGCGCATGGAGGCATGTTTAAGGGTCCCTCCCACCCCACAAATATTTAAGGATAACATGATCAAGATTTAGCATGGGCAAGGGATTTCATGCCTCTAAGCGTCCCAATGTTTGTAGCAGTAGGATTGTTATTAACAGATGTAGTCACTGAGAGAATAGCCCGCTTCTGGGCACTTCTTGTCTTTATCGAGGAAGTCTCAAATCCCAAACCTTTTGACCAGGCATAAATAGATCCTACACCTCCACTGTGAAGTTCAGATGGATACACAATATTAGTAGAGCCTGGTAGGTGTAAGATATTATTTCTTTGATAAGTTATGAGCGACACTGTGGTGTCGGCCTCCCGTAAAGAAGGGACTAATGACTCCAACATCTCCCCAAGTGAACAATCATCTGGGTCTGCCTCCCGATAACCAGATAGTAGGAAGGGCTCAATCCCTCCAATATCTTCCCCATTCCTGTGGTATCTGTAGTTTTTTGGGAGTTAGGATAACTAATCCCCACATCAACATAATTAATAACAGATATCGAGGGGCCTATCATAGGTTCCAAACAATTAGAAAGGGCCCTTACAGAGTCGAAAATAGGTTTGGCTATCCTCGTAGCCAGAGGGAGGTCTCTACAGGGTTCAGATCCTAGCCCGAAAGTCAAGTGATACCCTAAGGGCTCAGAAACAAACATAGAAGCAAGAGTAGGGTCAATATGGGGACTAGCAAACTCAATCTCAGGCTGTGTAGATGCATCAAGCGTGAGATTTTCCCAATAAGAAAGAGTATTATAAAGTCTAGGACAATGATCTCTTAACTTACCTGTAAGTGTGTATGATCCCAAGTTGTTCGGAGAGTCCAAGGAGACAGAGCCGGGTACATCACGCATAACCGAGGCAAATTCTGGCAACTCAACTCTCGACATTTTTCGGAGACGAGAATTCTTCAATTCTTCCTCCTCCTCGTAGTCCCAACAAGAGTTTCTGAGATGTCTTGTCTTTCTGCAAAGGGTACAACAGAACGATAACCCCAGATAATCGAGTCTCTACGAAAAATACTAATCCCGCCACTATATGTCCAATGTTTCTGACAAGCCACCATGTATATCAACCTCGACCAAAATCCTACCTAATTTTCTCTTTGACACACACAAAGCTTTTTCATCCACACAAATAAAGCAACCTAAAGTATTTCCAATGGCCATTAATGCTTTATGATTCTAAAAATTTAACGATAGTCCCAGAAGTAGGATCCAAAGGTGTCTGAAACGAAAATATTCCTGCGCTAGATCAAAAGAGATCCTCCATCTCTTAAGCATCAAACTTACACCATCATAAGGCCACAACCTACCAAGGATTTTTTCCACATCCTCCATTGAGTGAAAACTAAAACCGTACCATCATCGCGGGAGGAAAAATATCTCGGGAGTATATCCTAACAAGGGTGCCCAATGTTCCTCCATCTGGGTAAGCAAAGGAGTGTAGCAACGAGAATGGTACGAGAATCTACCCACCATTATAGTCAAAGCCAACTGCACTGCTTCTTCCAAACCCAAATCATCACCCAAAACCAGCTTCCCTCGTGTTCGGTTAGGAAACCACGAATTCTTATGAAACTGTCTCTTAGGGGTATGCTTCCTACCCGCCGGAAAAGTCACTCCATCACCTGAACGCTGTCATGCAAAATTTGAAATAGTGCACTTTGCAGATGCATGACCAATTTTCTCAGGAAGCAGCCTTACTCCAAATACTCTACCTGCATATGAGGAAGGGAAAGACTCTAAAGGTTTCTTTGTTAACTCTGAAACTGGTGCAGGAGTAGGTAGTTGGTCGATTAAATGCTTGCTAGGTTCATTAAACAAACCTGCCCGCTCCCGAGCTTCCTCGTGAACCGCACTCATGAGTGCTTTGACGACAACTTCCATCATGGAGGAAGCTTGACTAAACAACAGAGTGCCACCTGACTGCTAATGAGGGTAGATCGAGTTTGAAAACCTAGGTAAACCACTAACCAAGGGACGTCGTTAATGCCTGAAGTAAATACAACTAATGACCACAACCCTGATAAGACAAGAAAACATAACTCAATACATAATAGAAGTTAAGACAGGTAACATCTATGGCATGTGGAGCACACTGGGATGGTATACCAATAGGAAATCCCCACCAAAATATTGCTAGAGTTAGTTTAAGCCACCAAAATAAAAACCTCCAACTAAGAACCCATAGTTAACTTATTTATGTAAATCCCCCAAGTGTCCCATCAATAGACAACTAAAACATAAAATACGCATACCAAAAAAGAATGAACTCATGACAGGTCCCACCAACCAAAGTGCCAAGAGATAGTTAATCAACAATCCTCCATAGATATCGTCAAAACTACCCAGGTTATGTGGACCTCACGATACGCTCCAAACAAATACCAACTCATGACCACTGTGAGTCCTCCCATCCTAGCTATCTATGAAGGCCCCCTACGGATACCCAGTCAGGTAGTCTTCTCCTCCATTAGAGGCTATCAAACAAAAGTTGCAGGTTTTTCAAATATTTTCCCGCTCTACCCACTTGGTGTTGTTCTGCTGCTCAACCATTCTCATTTCATACTTGCCACAATGCATGCAGCTACAACATGCTGAAATAAACATGAATGCAACTAATTAACTTCATTAAAAAACATATAAAACCACTATCATATACATAATTAACACGCAACATAATAAACTATAAATGTAACACATAATAAGATAAACACTTATCTTTTCAGAATAGTTGTGCAACCAACTGCTTGGGATGAATGTTCCACCAAACCATAGGCCCGTTGTTCTAGATGTCAATAGCATGTCACTCCCGAGTTGGGGTTAGGAATCTACAAAAGAGGGTGCCTCTCACTATCCACTCACAACTCAACAAAACCCTACAACCCACTGGCTCTTCCTACAACTATCTCGATTTCCACTAGCTTTCTTCCACACACTTTCCCAACCCAAGGAATGTACCCCTTCACTGCTCTTAGTCCATCGGGATGTACCATCCCCAATGTCCCCCTTCACTACTCTCAGTCCATTAGTATGTACCATTTCTAACAGGGTATTTGCCATAGGTGACCGAGAATCTCACTTACTGAGATCTCGAAGGAAACTCACTGCTAGGAAAATAGCTAGAGAAAATAAATAGTAGCAATTCACTGCTTCAATGAAAATCACACATGAATTCACTCTTCAGGCCTCACAACGTGGTTAGTCAGTATTTAGCTCCCAAAATGATCCATAATTCTCCCTGTATATGCTCCAGCTCTAGTGATCTTCTTTTCTTTTACTCCTCTCCCCCCATGCAAAAACATGAATGACTAAAACCTGCCCCCTTCTCCCATACAATATTTCCTCTCTTTTTCTTCTTTTCTTGATTTACACTCTTCCCCAAATTGATTGTACTTGGCCCCATGCTCCCAATAACTATGGGATGTGACTTTCTACACCCACCCTCTTACATATATTCAATGATTGGGTTCTTCCACACTGAAGGGAAAATTATAAGGTTCACTCAAAACATTAAAAGCAGGAAAAGGATTTGGGAATTAAACTCATGGATACAAACCCCCTTTCTAGACTCCTCCTCTCTTGTGGATTAATCAACCACCATCTTTGTCCATGTCCCCCAATAGATAACATCACATTTTATCTATCAAAATTTAGAAATATAATTCGTATACTGCATCACTTGGACATAACCACATTCATATCTACATTATGCATTAATTAAACTAGGGATTATAGTGGGGATGTTATACCATCCAACACTAGACACAGTGTTAGAGGACAAGAAATAAACCGTATTCATATACATCCTCAAATATATACAATATGAAGAATATCCTCCACCTATTATAGGTGAAAACACACTAACATCTACAGGAAAAAAACAACCACCTATCATAGGTCCTCTTGGGTATCACTTATTGAAAATAAAACCATACCAATCAACAATCAAATAGATATACCACCTATTGTAGGTGAAAACATATTAGCAACCCCTAGAAAAAACCAACCACCTATGGGTGGTCCCCCTAGGTATCACATATCTAAAAATATATCCATGTAACAACCATTAATGTAATATATCCATCATCTCTCATCATAAGAGAAACACAGATTTCAACCCATCAAAACCTATCACAAGTGCAAGTGCTCTTCTCAAGCATAATAAAATTTCACACCCCAACAACATCAACAAGTTCACTCACCTTTTACAAGTATTCTTCAACTAAAATATAAACTCCCTCTTACACTTAGAGTGATCTCAACCCCAAAAGCTTTGATACCATCTATACATTTTTGAATTGTAGAGTTTTAATGCAAAACATAAATTTCACCTCTTAACAAGTGGTTTTCGATGTTTTAACCCTATGTATTTTCACCCTTAAGATGTTATGAAATATAAACGAAACAACAACAACAATGGACTATATTTCAATTTTTAACAACTCCAATCCACTAGGCAATTTAAGAGAAAAGATACCAATGTGTTCCAATAAGTTTCAACCCTTTAGGGAAACTTATCGCGCATATAATAGGTCTAAAAACACTTATGAAAAATATAAAAACAACAATAAATTTACCTTTATATTATTTAGTTATAATTTTTAATCTCTCATCATATTCACCCTTAACTTATCAAATCAACAATACATATAGTGCTAGAAATTAAAAACCATCAGAATATAGATGGTTGAAAATCAAATTTTCAATTTAGACTAGTATTGGAACTCGAAACTTCATTAATACGTATAAAGGTGAAGTTCATGTATATACATAGCCTTATCACAACTGGTACAATCCTTTATCTCTCCAAAACCATAGGTATGGAAAATAAAGAAAATGCTAACTCACACTAAAGATATCCAACAAGCATGTCCTCCAAGGAAAGACCTCTCCTTTTCTTCTTCTTTTCACCAAGTACAACATAGGGTTTTATCTCAAAAACCTAATCTCCAAATCTCCAAGGGATGAAACCCTAACCCTAGTCTTCAAGATGCTCCAACAAGCTCAAGAATCCCTAGAGAGTCCAAGAGAAAGAGAGATCAAGTAGATAAGAAGATCCAAGAGAGATAGGAGAAGTGGTGCAATCCTCTTGATCACGTCTCTACACAAGAATGAACAATAATGTATACATGAGTGAAGAGATATATCCTTTCCATATATACATATAAGATGTAAAGGAGGCCAACAATACACACGTGGGCCAATTCCCTTACAAGAAACCTACAATAACACATGTAGGCTCATACATGTGGAGCGCTACACTTGAAGAGTACACATGTCAAGCTCCAAGGTGATGTCACCCACAAGAAAAGCTCCAAATGAAAGATAAATCCATGAGGTGTGTCCAATGATCCTCCTACAAGCCTCCAAAGACTCTAATGAACCTCCTAATTCATGTACTCCACTGGGTTCACTCCCTATACAAGAACACTATCTAATCCTAGGCATCTCCAAACCAACTCCATGACTACATGTAGGAATCAAATCTACCTTGTGTTTTCTAGGGCCAAATTTCCTCCTCTAAGATACAAAATGATCCTCCTCCTAAGTAGGGCATTCTCCAAGAAAGAGACCATCTCCATGTGGCTATCATGTAGAACATCACCATAATTGTTAGGATATTACCAATACCCTAGGGAATACTATCATTCAAGCACCCAACTGAGGTCAATCAACCACTGAGGAAGCCATCTTCAAAGTGTAAATCCATCACATACCATTTCCCATGATTAAATCCATCACAAACCATCTAAGGGTTGATCATACACCATGTACCTTAAATCTCATGAAACATCCCCAAATATGGTGTAAACACTTTCAGAGTAACCCCAAAAGATAACACAACTTCACCACTCTTGAACTTGAGTTTTTGCTATCTTCAATGTGTGATACTATAGTTTCTTCTATGCACATACCCATGAAAATTGTAAGTTGTCCTAGTTGCCTACATGCTGTTGGTATGAGCATTTCTTCTGAATGTACATACTATTGCAATCTTCTTAAATATAGTTTCTTTTTCCTTTTTTAATAAAATCAATTTATTATATAAACTAAATTTACCTGATAGGTATTTTAGAAGGATTGTTGTTAATTGGCCATGCAAGGGACCAACACAACTATGCCGAACTATTGGCATTCAAGCTATTACTCCTATTTACCAGAGAAAAGGAAATTCAACACATACATATCTTTGGTGACTCTATGAACGTCATTAATTGGGCAAGAAAGCATCAAATTTGTCACAACAATTTTCTTAGTCCTATTATGGAGGATATTTATCGTTTGATGGACATATTTGATACTTTGGTTATTTCCCATGTATACAGGGACAAGAACATGGTAGCGGATTATCTACCCAAAGATGGACTGCTACTCTCACTAGGCCAATGGCACATTACAGAAAAAAAAGGGGAGGACACAAATGCCCTTTTTCATCTACCATTTATAGAGGATCACAACCATCTGCAGGATTGAAGAATCAAACCTCATTCTCTTTTTTTTTGATCGACACTTTTTAGATACTACTCTGTGGGATTATGTTGTTCTCAAAGTCTTCCAAGCTTCACCATGGATGTATCTCTACATGTACAACACTCACAACATTTCAATTTTCTACAGTGACACAATTGCAAGGGCATAGGAAATTTTTTTTGGGCACCTTCTATGAGTGCATGAAAATCATTTTTGATTTGAATTTTTTTTTATCCTGTATATATAAAGAAATTTTTGCAGTTTTATTCCACCTTGTTCTGGGTGATATATTTTAGACATACTGTCATGTATGTCAAATTTTGGCTCACAAAAGCCAGTTTCTCTCAATGACCATTTTTTGGGGATGGACTACGGGTCTTTAATTTTTTTTTGACAAATCTACACACAATTGGTGTGTTGTGCTCTTGAAGCACCTACAAAATGTAATTTTGTCTCTCCCAAAGAATAAAATTACGTTTTTTCCAAGGAAAAAAAAACATTTGGGCAAGCAAAGGTTCCAACACAATTTTTTTTTGGGGTGCTTTTATTGTTAAAATGCACCGATGCACTCTTAACCAACCTGCTCCGGTGTGTTCATATAAGACAAATGCACTGGTACGCTCTTAACCAACCTGCCTCGATGCATTAATATAATGCAAACACATCAGTGCATGCATAATTATTATGCATCAGTTTCATCTTTTTCGGTTGTATGCAAAGCACTTGCTCTTATAATTTCTATGCACAAGTTCCACATTGTTTGCATATGCAACACCGATGCTTTTTAGTTTTTGTATGTTTTTAATATAATGTGTGCCCCAGTGCTTGTATAATTAGTACGTATCGATTTTTGTATTATCATGTGCACGGAAGGGTAGTGAAATTTTGAATATTCAAGGTGAGATGTCCGTGCCATTATTTTTACTAAGCTTCAGTGCTTGTATTGTACTAAAATCACCAGTGCGTACATTATATTTAGAGCCCCAGTGTGCATAATAGAAGTAAAACACTGATGCGTACATTATATTTAGTGTCTCGATGTATATTTTAAACATGAGCACCATAAAATTTTGAAACAATAAATATTATTGTACGTTATGTCATTTACGGAACAATGTTTTTTCTCAATAGTTTGTATCTGTGCGCTATTGTAATTAATGGGATACAGTGCGTATGACGGCTCAAAACACACCATTTTCTATATTATGACACACACACCATCTAGTGAGTTCTTAAGAATACAATGCACTGATATGTATATATTTTAATTAATTGTTTTTTTACAAATTTTCAATTAATCATCTAAAATCAAATATTTTTTTTTATAATAATATTGTTTTATATATTTTTTATTTCATTTTGATATAATGATTGCATTAATGTGTTATCCAACGAATTACACCTCTATTATTTGTAACAATGTAAATCATCCACATATTAATTATTTAGCAACTCACATTTTACAACAATTGACAATGCAATAAAATAAGAAACCCGTTTTATTATATATGAATAAGAGACCCATTCTCATACAAAAAGGGACAACGTAAAGGTCCACAATAATCAAATTGCGACCAATATGTAATAGTTATACTTATTGGTAACATGTCCTCATGCAATTGGGACAATATGCCAAGTACATTAAATAAAATCTTCGATTTTCAGAGACAAATATTCCAAAACATACAAATTGCAGTAACATTCAATTATATTGATTGCCATTCATCAATTGAACTATTTTCAAAGCTCGAATTGTGTGCATGCCTCATTTCTTCATTATTTGTAGGTGGTATTGTACTATGGTTATTTAACCAAATGTTTTCATGATCGACTTGTTTTTTTATGTTCCGCCTCTTCATCTTTCATCTACAAACACATAAATAAATTCTAATGCACACACACACACATGATTGTGCGAATAAAAAAACATACCTTAGAACCAAGTCTTTTATAAACAATACACATTCTTTCAAAGCCATGCTTCATGCCTTTTCTCAGAATCTCCTCTGTTGGCTGCATTCCATACTTTGTTTCTTACATGTTTAATACGCCATGAAAAAACACAACCAATATAATTAATATAAAGGTTTTTTGTTGTTTCATGAATTATAAAACAAGGGAAGTTAAAAGACATAGCTACCTATGAATTTTTCAATTAAACTTTCATACTTGAACATACACTCACAACCCATACTTAATCCAATGTTTATCAATTCATGGGTTGGCTCCTCTTTGTATGTTAATACCTATTAGAAGACATCCATGGACAAGTGTAAATTAATTATTTAAATTCCTTATAAAGATCACAACAAACATGAAATCTTAACTAAGGCCGAAAATGTAAATACTCACAAAGTTTGCAATCAACCATTTTATTCCTCGTCTCTCTCTCTCTCTCTCTCTCTCTCTCTCTCTCTCTCTTTAAAGCAGTTTCCTTGATATTCAATTGAATCAAAGGAAACTTTCCAATACATAAAGTGAAAGAAGGCTCTAATCCATTACAACAATATACTTATTCATGTGATTTTTAAGGGAATTGAACCTGGGTGGGGAGGATAACAATCATTCCTCTCAACCATCCAAGCTATACCCAATTGATAGAAGAATCCTTTTCATCCTCTCTTATGTGTTGAATGAGTTTTATTTTTATTCTTTTTTGCAGCAAAACAATTGAAAATTAATATTTCACACAATAATTAAATTCGATGTACATAAAAGAATAAACAAATGATTATATACCTCTAATGCATATTGTAGTTGGGATGGATCCTCTTGCGACACAATTGTGTTCATTTCTTTTACCATATTCTTTTACACTTTTTTGGACATCCTTATCGACATGTATTGATTTTCCCCTTGTTTGTCCCTTGGTATTTTCAAAATCTCCCTGAAAAAAAATAGGAATCATCAGATATAAAAATTACGTAATTTTTTACAAAATAATATACCGATGCATATAATAATGCACCGAGGGTGTAAACCCTATGTGTACACACCGATACTTCAACCACATTTATATGCAACAATATATTATAACAACATCGTTGCAAAATTGAAAACGTTTTACAAATTTTTATATTTAGTCGGTGCTTTATGAATTAAGAAAAACACAGCTTCGTAAGTACTGTTTATTACGCATCATCAATATGTGAACAAATTTAAGACATGGTGGTTTCCATATAAAAGACAATATTATTTCCATTTTAAACTCAATGGTACTCTTTGTAAGAAAATGCACCCCAATGCTTATCTATGTATAATGAGAACTGTTGACTGTGAAAAGGTTTTTTAAAAATATTATTTTATAATTTAAATTAAACAGTGTTGTTGGCATGAAAATACACACTAGTGATCTTCCTATGTACAAAGCATACTACTAACCGCGAAGGTGTTTTAAAAAGAAAAATTGACAATGACATGACGGTTTGGGATCCAATGCAATGAGTGGTTTCATTGAAACATATAGGAAATGCCCCATATATAAATAAACAAACCTTATAAAAAAAATTCTTAAAAAAAATTCTCCTTGTAAAATATAGAAAGGGAAAGCAAAAAACAATGAGGAGACAGGCTTCCAATACCAAAGGTAACTATGAAACCTTTTTTGTTTGTTTGGGAATGTATTGAAAATTGTTTGAATCAAATAGGGTAAAGATTAAGATGATTAATAGAATGAAATCATATACTTGAAATTTCTCCTCTGCAGATTTGTATGTGACCTACAATAATCCCTTTCGAATTTGGCTCTTAAAAAAATCCACCCACTCCAAAGTCTTTGCTAATAAATCTCTGTTGCACAAATCTCCCTTCTAATTTTTGGCAAAAAAAATGAAAGAACGAATAGGTTTTTAATTTATAAATACAAAAACTGAAATTCCAACTCATTTTTTTTGTTGTATATTTCGACGCATTGATGATAAACGCGTGCACTATTTTTTTTGTAACTTACCTTTTCAGGGCGCTATACAATGAGTAGTGCACCGATGTGGTGTGTACGTATAACACACTGACTTATTTTTCGTAATAAATTTCAACTAATTGATAGTAAGCGTGCATTATTTTTCTAACTTGCTTTAGTCGGTGCACGATACAGATAGAAATACATTGGTGCGGTGTGTAAGTACTAACGCACCGACAAACAGTTTAATTTGCAACATGGAAATGCAAACATCCGCATTTAAAATTTTCAGAGGTTTTTCTTTGCGGAGGCGATAACAAAGGTCAATTTTCCGTGCTTCTCTTAATGAAACGCACCGATACATTTTTTTATATAACAACACACTAGGACGTCTTTATATGATTAAGTGCACCGTCAATTTATAAAAGCTATCCAAAATTCTATTTGAATTTAGATTGTTCTATGCTTCTCAAGATGACGATTTTGTTTCAAATGCAGGAAAAAATGAATTATAATATCAAATGGCCAATTCTTTAGATTCCAGCTCATTCCATGTCGTTGCAAGTCATTCAAGTTCTCTCAAGATGATTAAAGTACACACATATTTTAATTTATAATTCATTTATCTCATTGAATTTATGTTATGTATGTAGGTGCAGTTGAATAATTGTTCATTGAATTTTGCAGGATCAAGATTCAACATCGAGTTCAGATGCACAAGATATTTTAGTAGTCCCAAAATTTCGCAATTTTCTATCAAGAGAAAGATACTGCAAGCAAATCTTTGATGAAAATGAACAACTACTTCACCCTACCAATCATAACATGCCATCTTCCAACAACGAACCCGGGTCAATGGTATTACACCGTGAATTTGATCTCTTTTATGTAGACACCTTGTAGGGTGTAAAAAAAAGATGATCGAGTAATTATATTTTTGGATTTTCAATGGAACTAATGTAGGTGTATTGCTTAATTCCACATTTGTTTTATAAAGTGGTTGTTTGCATGTTTTTTATCGGGAATTTTTTTTCCATGCTTTTATTAAATGTTTGGTATAAT
This sequence comes from Picea engelmannii, assembly GCA_009831015.1. Lineage (NCBI taxonomy): Eukaryota > Viridiplantae > Streptophyta > Pinopsida > Pinales > Pinaceae > Picea > Picea engelmannii. Next base: position 570,556 of record ML781061.1, read on the forward strand.
GTTTGAACATATTAAATGCATTGTGTTATTAATATTATCGATGTAATGTTCAATATTTTTACAATCAAGATTCCAATGATGAGAAACTTGTCTACCATCTACCGTTGCACCCCACTAAATGTCAAGTCATGAGCTTGCTGATAAACGAGCACATATCGGAGATGAAGCATACCGAGAATGGTTGAAACAACCACCTATTCAATTCCCACTACGTCTTGAGTCACAAATTCAAAACCTCTACAATAACTTTAGTTCTTCACATGTTGGGGACAAAGACAATGATATAGAGGTTGGTATGGATGATTTCTTGTGGGATACCTAAGCCATGGAGGGAATGTTGTTACATGCATTCCAACAAAATGAACTAGGGGATGATGTTGATGTTGTAGGTACCTTCTTTGAAATCCTGAAATTTTCTTCCACCACCCCTCTCTCTGGTCGAGTACATGGGCCAGGGTTTACCCAACTAGGGACAATAATGTTACTATACAAATTGAAAACAATGTGTGGTACGTCAGACAGATGTTTCTTGGCACTTTTTAGGTAACTAACCATTAAGTCCCCTAAGTTTTTAAGGAATATTGTCACACAATGAAGGAAGAAAATGGTTGATTTTATTCATGCTTAATGACATTGTACATTTCTATTGCCCACTAATTGTAGGTTACTCAAAGATAAGGTACTTCCGATATAACACCCATGTTTCCCCTAGTTTGTAAATATAATTATTATCATGACCATAACTATAGACAAACCTGTTTTGTGACCATTGAAAGAAAAGAGACATTTGATAAATTATGTAATGTGAATATTTGGTTATTAATGCAACAGGGAGATGTTGAAACACTGTTGAAGGGATGACCTTCACATCTTAGAATGTCATGAGAGGAATGGTCTAAGAGGGAAGATATTGCTAGTTGAAGTGACCCTACCAGACAATACCCTGTCAATTTAAAACAACGCAGACCCTAAATTGTCCTTAGCCCCAAAGATTTGATTACTAGTCGGGTTGGTAGTTGGGTAGTCTCCTTCGAGAATCAATGAAGGATGGGCATAATTACCCATTGGAAAGATTTTTCCACAACCCATGAGGTCTTGGGGAAGAATACATGAAAAGAAAGGGATAGAGGACAGTAAGAGGGGGAGTAGAGATAGACAAACACACGGTTGGGGGAAGCCTGAGCACTGGGGAAGGGAAGGAAGAAATCTCTGGTGTGAGGAAAGGTTAAGTGCAGAAGTAATAGACACTCCTTGGAAACTTGCGCAAAAACCAGATATCACCTCGTGACATCATACCCTAGCTCGAGGGTGGCGGACTATAGCAATGATTTGTGCAACTTTTCCTATGGTTGGGTGGAGAGTGACACACCTTTTAGTAGTTTTCAACATCTTATAAATTTTAGATAAATAACTTAGTTAACTCTGTGTATTGTTTGGAAAATATATATGGTTGAGTGGTCAGTATGGAGATTATGGATATGAATACCTGTCTTGTGAGCTTGATTGTGTATTTCTGGAGATGGACTTGTGTTTGTATGGAACATATCTATGCATGGAAAGTCTTGTGTCCTTGATTTCATGCAATCTCTGTCTTTAGCAAAATAATTGCGAGTATTTTCCTATGTTAATATCGTGTAATGTGTAAATATGGAAGGGTACATAGTTGTTTGACTATGAAAATAACCCTAGATCTCTGTTATGTTTAAGTTGATAAATGAACCCATCCTTGCTTATTGTATATGCTATGGTTACCTTTTATATTATGCAAATGTATGCACCTGTGTAACACAACGTTGGGGGGGGGGGGGGGGGGGGGC
>ML781061.1:572413-608438 GCA_009831015.1 Picea engelmannii
TGCACCCAACTTAACACAAACACTAGATTTAGTCATGCAAATAATATAACACATACCCAACATTACGGTCCCATATAGAAGACAAGTGAAGAGAATGGGTGTCTACCTCCAACCATTTATCGATGAATTTAAGAAAATATGGGAAGGGATACCTGTATATGATGTATCAAGACCCATCCCAATGGAGATGTATTTTACATTGTATGGCATATGTTCATACACCACACACTATTATCTAGTACTAGGAGTTTTCTCCCTACAGACCTAACCCCCTAACCTCTCATGTAGGTAGAATATAACATTTTCCATGTAATAAAGGTCGATACTAGTTAATAAGTCCTATTTAATAAATATGAACAAGTCAATGTAAGAATACCTAATAGAAGCTTCCTCTTCTAGAAATATCTTCCTCGAGAATGTTCTTTAGAATATATAATTAGTATAAATAAAAGTAGAAGGTATGAGAGGAGCTTGTCTTGAGAATTATTGTAATAGAGCACCGCTCCGCTGGAGGTTGCCCCCTCGAAGAGGAAATTGAACATTGTTTCCTATCAATAAAGGTATTATTCTGGAGTTTTGGTTTCATCTATTGTGTTGTTCCGTTGTTATTCTCTGCAATATTTCTGTTTTTGACTATTATAATATATCTTGTACCTTAAAAGTGGTATCATAGCTCTTTCCTTGGCAAAAAATTGTGGGTTATTTTTTTTCAGGGTAGAGACATATTTCGACGTCTTAAATCTACAGAGATATGTCGTTCAACGCATAAATCCATGGTCAGGGAAGCATACATGGAGGAACTACAGTTGGTACTTAAACGCACATTGTTGGCCACCCTTGTAACCCTTGTTGGTACCCCTTTGAGTGGTAGTGCCTTAGACATCAGCTGCATACAGATCAACATAGATATCCTGAAGCCCTCTATAGATAAACCAATTGGATGCTTGACTTCTATAGTGCCATCGAGAATAACACTTGGGAAGATACTCTCTAGTACCTAGTTAGTTGGGTAGTACAACTAAGGGCACAGTCTAGCCTCCTTAGTTGGTGCCCTAAGATATTGGGCCAAGTACTACTGTTGGACCTCGCACATATATTAGAGAGCTATAACACAGGGCAAACCCTTGTCTGTAGAAAGCCTGAATACCCTAACCCTTGGGACATAAACAGAAACAGTGCAGATAAGATCTATTGTCGTGCACTTGTGCCTTCTGCATTATGGTTGAAAAATTCCTACACATTTCTTTTTGTTAATAATTTGGCCATTTCTTCACTGCAGTATTATTCAGATCGGAGTATAACTCTGTAGGAGTAAAAAAAAGGAAAAAAAGGAGAGTTTGGATCCTGCTGACACCATTATTTGAGACCTATCCCATTAGATTCTTCTCTTCGCCCTGATCACAGTGGTACTATCATTTTCAACCTTTTTTTCCCCATAGACCTGACCCCTTTCCGACACCCTTATTTGAAACCTCTCTCACTTCATTCCTCTTTTCACACTGAACAAAATCATATATATCTTTTTTCACTCTTTTTTCCATGGACCCACTTGCTCGCCTATGTACTCCTCATTCATCCATGCCCAACACTCGCAACCAATAATTCCTTCACCTGAATCCAAATAGAACAAGGCAAAAATCCAAAGATTGACCTCTGAACTTGCTTCCAATGACACCCTCTTGGAAATCTTAGAGGTCAAAGTTACAGGAGAATTGGCCGATGTTAAGGGTGAATTGGCCTCCCTCACCTAGTGGTTGAAACTGCCCCATGGATCTCCCTCCCTTGAACAACCTTCCCACTTTGAAGGTGAGAACTCTTCTTATAATATGGCCTTTCATTCCAACTCCCTTCCTCGTGACCCTCATCTCCCTCGAGTTGAGGTGAACAAATTTGATGGATCAGATCCAACAGGTCGGGTCACTCAAATGGAACATTATTTCTCCTTTCATGACATTACTGATGATCTGGCCAAACTTCATTATGGTTTCCTCTATTTGGATATGGAACGCTAGCAATGGTGGAAATGGCATAGAAATACACGCCAGGGGTATGTTGCTTGGACACATTTTGTGGTAGAGCTATATGAACGGTTTGACACTGACACCCACTATCTCATCTATTTGACAAAGTTGAAGAAATATGGAACAATGGAAGACTTTATATCTGCCTTTGAACACTTGGCTTTCAGAACAGATGACATGTCTGATGCCTTCTTCCATAAATGTTTTATCAGTGGCCTCAAAGATGAAACTCGAGCCCAGGTCCTTATGGATCGCCCTCAAACTTGGCTGGAAGCTAGTCAATATACTAAGGAATCCCAAAACATTGTCTCTTCTCAGACCCCAAACCTTCATTTTTTCCTCGCACTCGACCTACCAACCCCGCCCCTCCTCCCACTCCCCTTAAGATCCATAAATTAACACGAGATGAAATGGAGGAATGCCAACTCAAGGGCCTTTGTTATAATTGTGATGACAAATATTTTCTGGGGCACACGTGTAAGGAACAAAGTTGTTTATGGCCATCACTAAGGATGTTTCTGAATAAGAGATCGAGACCCCCCCTGTGACATAATTACCCAAGCCAAATTATATTACTCCATCCACTGACCCACCAGAAGTCGAACCAATCATTTCCTTGAATGCTCTCACTAGCTTCTCTACTCCCCAAACCCTCAAGCTCATTGGCTACATTAAGAATCAAAAGTTCATCATCTTAATTGACGGTGGAAACAGACATAATTTTATTCATCATCCTATTTCCTGAGAAACCCTTTTCTATATCTATGCCATCAACAACTTTCAAATCATGATTTCCAATGGGGGTTCCATGAAATTTGGGGGGCATTGTGAAAATGTGCGTCTCCAAATTGGGCAGTACAACCTGAAATCTCATATTTTTTCTATTGACATGGGTGGTTGTGATATTGTGCTCAGTGCAAAATGGTTACGCACTCTTGGTCCCATCCTCATGGATTTTAAGGAATTAACCATGCTATTCCAACAACCAGGAAAACAATATAAGTTCCAAGGAATCACTACAGGTTCACTTGAGATCATTAGTTCCCACTGAATGGAAAAGCTCCCAAAAAAAGGTCATTCCGACATTATTTCCCAACTCCATTCTATCCAAGAAATTGAGACACCATCGGAGTATCCTGACCTCCAATGTATCATCTTGAAAACCAAACTGTTTTTTCCACCCCCAGGGCTTCCTCCTTCTTGTGGTGTTCATGATCATTCCATTCCTCTCATCCTTGAAAATGTTCCTCCCAATGTTCTCCCTTATCATCATCCCTTTTCCTAAAATAATGAAATTGAGAAAATTGTTCACGAATTGCTAGCCGCGGGTGTTATCCACCCTAGTACCAACCCCTATTCTTCTCCTGTGGTCATGGTACTCAAGAAGGAAGGTACTTGGCGCATGTGTCCAAAATTTCGCACCCTCAATAAACTCACTATCAAAGACAAATTTCCCATTCCCATCATTGATGATCTATTGGATGAATTAAGTGGTGCTCAGTACTTTACTAAACTTGATCTCCGTTCTGGCTACCACCAAATACGCATGCAAGAAGAAGACATTCATAAGACTTCTTTTCGAACTTATGAGGGTCACTATGAGTTCCTGGTCACACCATTTGGCCTATGTAATGCTCTGTTCACTTTCCAAAGTCTCATGAACCATGTTTTCCATCCTTTTATCCATCATTTTGTACTAGTTTTATTTGATGATATTCTCATCTATAGTCAAACCTGGACATAGCATCTTACCCATGTGGATCAATTTCTTAGTCTACTCTCTTAGCACCAACCTTTTGTCAAGAAATCTAAATGTGCCTTTAGAGCTTCGAAAGTGGAGCACTTGGGTCATATTGTTGGAAAGGATGGTGTAAGGGTGGATCCTAAGAAAATTGAAGCTATGCAGGATTGGTCGTGGCCCAAAACACTCAAGATCCTACGTGGTTTTCTAGGTTTAACATGATATTATCACAAGTTTGTTAATAATTATGGAAAAATTGTAACGCCTCTTACTGCTCTCCTTAAAAATAATGCTTTCACTTGGAATCCAACAGTTGATCAATCATTCCAAGCATTTAAAGAATCCACATGCACAACTGCTGTTCTGGCCCTTCCTGACTTCACAAAGACTTTTGTCCTGGAATGTGATGCCTCCAAGAAAGGAATTGGAGCAGTACTCATGCAAGAGGGTAGGCCTTTGGCCTTCAATAGCATAAAAATATCGGAGCGACATCTCAACCAATCCATATATGAAAAAGAAATGTTGGGTATTCTACATGCTGTGGATCTCTGACATCCTTATCTATTGGGGAAACGCTTCCAAATCAAAACAAACTATTAGAGCCTCAAGTATTTCCTAGAACAAAGGATTTCATCCCACGAGCAAAAAAATGGGTGACCAAGATATTTGGATATGATTATGAGATCATTTATAAGAAGGAAAAAAAAATGTAGTAGCTAACGCTCTGTCCCGAAAGTACGAAGAAGAAGGATCCATTTTTCCCCTCTCCTTCATTGTACCAAATTGGCTCCAAGCTGTTCGACAGGAATGGTTGCAAGCCCCCAAAACTTCTCGACTAATCCAACAATTGCAAGACACTTCTCTAGTGTCTTTAGCATACTCTTGGCACAATGAAGAGCTCCACTACAAAGGTCATCTATATTTAAGCCACCAGTAGCAACTTAAATCCACGGTGCTTTCTGAGCTTCATACTTCACCAACAACGGGGCATTTCGGGTTTACCAAAACCTATGAATGAGTTAAACGTTCCTTTTTTCTGGGATGGTATGGAACAAGACGCCCATACCTTTGTGGCTGGATGTGATGTCTATCAATGCAACGAAGGATAAACTGTCAAAGCTCTGGGCACACTACAACCACTTCCAATTCCACCAACTATTTGGAGGAACATTTCTATGGATTTCATTGTGGGCTTACCTAAATCAGGAAATAAGTCAGTCATCATGGTGGTAGTTGATCATGATTCCAAATATGCTCATTTTTGTGCTCTTCAACATCCATTCACAACATCCACAGTGGCTCATATTTTCATGGATCATATTTTGAAGCTTCACGACATGCCTCATTCTATTGTATTTGACTAAGATCCCACTTTCACCGGAAATTTTTGGCAAGAACTATTCAGTCTCCAGGGCACATAATTACATCTCATTACTACTTATCACCCCCAGAATGATGGCCAAACCAAAGTTTTCAACAAGTGTTTGGAAACATATTTGCAATGTTTTGCATCTGATCGAAAAAATCAATGGGCTTAGTGGTTACTCCTCACTGAATGGTGGTATAAGACATCTTACCGTACCGCTACTCGCGTGACCCCTTTTGAAGCAATCTATAGAAAAAATCCCTCGTTCATTCTTTCCTACATGCCAGGGGTATCGAAGGTTCAAGAGGTTGACAAAAATCTTATGGTCCGTGCAACCATTCTCTGCGCTCTCAAAGAAAATTTGGTCGTGGCTTAGAATCGTATGAAACAACAAGTAGATCAACGATGTTCAAAACACCACTCTGTTGAAGGGGACTAGGTGTTTCTTCATCTACAACCTTACAAGCATAATTCATTCAAAGATGAACACTGTCAGAAGATTGCTCCCAAATTTTATGGTCCTTATACAATTCTCAAGCGTGTGGGACCGGTGACCTATCAGTTAGCTCTGCCCAGTCATTCCAAGATCCATTTTATTTTCCATGTCTCATGCTTAAAGAAGGTGATTGGAACTAAGTTCCAAACTCAAACCACTCTTCTTGAGTTGAATGTTGAAGGTTCCATCTAGAAGAGCCATAGGCAGTCTTGGACCAGCGTGAGCGTCGTCTCCGTCAGTGCACCATCAAGGAAGTGTTAGTGTAGTGGAAATATACAACTCCAGAATATTCCACCTGGGAACCGAAAACTATTCTCCAAGAATTTACTCATCTCAAGCCTCGAGGACAAGGCTATTATTCAAGGGGGAGGGCATGTTAAGAACCTGTTGCTGCCTTATACACACCTGAGTTATCGTGGAAGAAATCTTCAATCCACTTGGTGTGTCCTTGGGGCCAAGTTTTGAGTCAAGATGTTGTCACCTGATCCTCAACTCCTCTGTCTAGGCCAATTCCTAGCGAAGCCAATGGGGGTAGTCCCTAACAAAATACTAAGGCTATTTAAACTAAGAATAAGCAAAAATAACTACTTCTAGGAGTTTAGGGGAAAATAAAACAAAGGCATTCAACACTTATCATTCATCATTTGAAATAATCATATAAATCATTTGTCCATAAGCATGCACATATCAAGTAGGATACAAGATCTGCAAGATTAACGAAATTTGTTAGACAATTGCATGAATGAAGTAAATTGCTCACATACATAAAAATTAAACCAATAGTACCAGTTCCTTAAAAGGATTCGTGGGCCATTGTTGATCACATGTTTTATTAAGGTAAATTAAAGGTAGATTAATGAGAGATTGTGTGGTCTCTTTAGAGGCTACCTCTTTGTTTGGAAACTTGTGGAGAACTTACCGAAGCCCCAGGGCCTCACTAGTAAATTCACTAAGGGTGTCGGATGTCCAACACGTGGATAACCTCGATTTCAAAGTTCCTGCCTGAATTCACACACTCCCCTTAGGCGTTTTCCCGCGCATTGAGATAACAACTGTCGAGATTTCCCTAATTAAACTACAAACAAGGTTTATTTTGCTTTGCAAAATTGAAAGAGATAAAATTTGAAGACTGATTGTAACTGAAATGAAACCTTGCAAGATACTTGAAACTGAAAAGAGCTTTACAAGAAACTTGAAAATTTAGAACTTGCAAAAATGATTGTTGATAACAGAAAATAAAAGCTAAGCTAAACATGCATAAAGATTGAAAGTACCTTTTAAGTGTAAATGCATGCGATTCGAGTGTTATGTATGTTAAGTTTCCTTATTCTTGTATGAGTGTTTGAGATCATAAGATGAGACTTGCAAGGAAATAAAATAGAGACAAACACACAACACACAAATACCCTTAATGGGGATGGAGAAACTGGGCTCAAAGGGCCCACTTTTATTGATCCTATTACAACGAGGACTGAGTCCTTTTTTCCTCTTTTAGAACTTTTTTTTTTGGGATCCTTATAAACTTTGGATCTATTGATTACAAGAAACTTGAAAAGAAAAAAGATTCTTCGATGAAGTAGGAAGCTCCCAGATGCTCCAAAAGCCTTAATTTCGCCAAAATTGACGAAATCTCCTCTTGGTTGTCCAATGTATTGAAAAAAAAAAGCAAGCAAAGTACCCCAAAAGATGCCCAAAATCACTTTGGGATAGCTTAGGGGGTATATCAAAACTTATAGAAAAAAAGGAAAAAAAAGAAAACAAACTAACTACTTAGCAAATTAAAACTTTTTTGGAAATTTTTCAGACTGTAAAAACTACTTTAGGACAAAAAAGTAAAGCACTTTTGATTTGCCAAATATTGAAATGAAGAACATAGATACAAGATTACAGTTTTAGCTTTAAGAGATAGGAATTGAAACTAGCTAAAAATGCTTAGAAAACCCTTCCAAATCTACCTTTTTTGAGATATAAAACTCTAAGAAACTAGTAGATCTAGACAAATAATCATGCAAAGTAAATAATAAACTTTAAGAACATAATTCTTCTTTGCATGCAAGTAACCAAGTAACCGAAAATATTTTTAGAGAATTTTAGAGAGGAGAATGAGGGAAACTTGAAGTGCTTGGAACCCTTGAACAATGGAGTCACTTTGATGGCAAGGCAAGAATGATAAGGCTGTCCAACTCCTTGAAGAATGAAGGATGCAAGAAATCTCCTTCACTTCTTCTAGATGAGGTAATCTTGTCTAATTCACAAAACCCCTTGCAATAAACTTGTTAAATAAAGGTGTTACCTACACAAAAGACTTAAAATAGCACATTAGTTTTAGCATAAACGTCACATGCATATCCAATCTTAAATGTAAATACTCAATAGAATTGAAATACAAGCTAGTTAGAAATTCTATTCAATTTGAATAACAATATTCCTATATATTGACCAATAATAACAAGATATAAAGCAATGCATGAAAATAGATCACCTCATATGAACCACATTCATCAAAATAAGAGCCACACCACCATAGATATTGACCTCCAAAGTCTTTATTCCATTAGCAAAAGAGAGATATTACAATCATGTACATCAAGGTCGCCCGAGCTCCAACTAACCAAATGGAGGAGGGTCGCCCTGTATTTATTACCATTTGGGTGATAATCCCAAGAGATGATGTGCATTGCATGAGGGAGTGGCGCATGGAGTGAAGGGGAGTGGCTCATAGAGTAAAGGGGAGTTGATGTGGGGTGAGGTGGAGTGGAGTGGAGTGATGTGAGGTGGAGTGGAGTGAAACTAGTGTGAGTGTGAGTGAGGTGGAGTAGAACTAGGGTGTGAGGGCGAGTGTTAGCATAGGGATGTGCACTCTCTCTCCTAAATGTGCCACATAGCTAAGTGGGGTCGAGTCCCTACTTTGGGATCTCCTCCATGTCCATGTCACTCAATTAAGTCGCCTTCCTCTCCAGTTAACTCACCCAAGCTTAGAGTTGATTGAGAACCAAGGAAAAACATGTCTCCAACATGTTTCCTAATTTTCCTAAAAAATAGGGAAATTAATTAAATGACCCCTTTTCTGTCTTTTTCAAGATAAATACATTTTTTAGTGATAAAAATCACTTTTTTGACTAGACAGAAGGGGAATAGGGGTTCAAATGGTGATCTGGCTTAGAAAACGAGCATAAATATGGAATATGACAATGACTGATGTCATATTTTTACAATTTATTGACTTTACAATTAAAAATTTCCGTTTTGCGGGAAATTTATTATTTCACTAAAAGATTAAAATAAACCTATCGGACCTAGCTGCAATTTCCATATGAATTAATAGACATTACCTAGCATGAACTCATATACAGTTAGACACTACACATTGGTTATACCATGCAAAGGCCTAACCACTAGCACATACTCCAGCTTTGGAGTCAGTCTTGAGTGAAAAAACTTAGAAATTATTAATCGCCCAGTAAGGCAGGAAAAAAATAATTAACAAGTGAAAAAAACTACTCTAGAGTACATGCTCATACCCAGGTCTTAGGTGGCCAATAGTCCTTTACAACTTTCATGCTCAAGTCATTTATTACAATGCCTCCGGAGGGATGGAAATGCGGAAAAAGTGGTCTTTAAAAAGACCTGCCGAATCTGTGAACTCTGACTTCTGAGCATCTGTCTACTCAGTCTCTGGCGGCTCATCTTCAAATTTAACTAGTGCAACTCGGTGGATAATAGGACCTAACTCCCTAACGTCTCATGTATGTAGAATGATATATTTTCCATGTAAGAAAGGCCGATACTAGATAATAAGGCCCATTTAATAAATATGAACAAGTTAATGTAAGAAGACCTAATAGAAGCTTCTGCTTCTAGAAATATCTTCCTCTAGAATGTTCTTTAGAAGATAAAATTAGTATAAATAAGTGTATAAGGTATGCGAGGAGCTTGTCTTGAGAATTATTGTAATAGAGCACTGCACTGTTGGAGGTTTCCCCCTCGAAGAGGCAAGTGAACATTGTTTCCTATCAATAAAGGTATTATTCTGGTGTTGTGGTTTCATCTATTGTGTTGTTCCGCGATTATTCTTTGCAATATTTCTGTTTTCAGCTATTATAATAGATCTGGTACCTTACATTTCTGTAGTAAGTGTGTTGATTGATTTTTTATATCTGTAATGTCATTTGGCATACTTCATTTGGTGCAACTATATTTTTGACACTAACATGCTCTGTATACGATAACATTGCAGGTCTTGTAACAAAAAGGTATCATGGATGTAAATGTTGTGGACATTCTATAAAGGCTAAGTGGTGCAACCACCTATGAAATCCAGTGTATGACTGTGAGGGTATTCCTCCTAGAAGACCACCCTTATAGAAGAGTTGTATCTACTTTCAATGGTAAACCAGAGAGAACCCAAAGACCTGAAATAATGACACCCATAGATTAGATTAGGGCATATGACACAGAGAAGCAGAAGGAAATGATAGAATTGTTTGATTCAAATGGGGAACCTATGTTTGATGATTATGATTTTTTTGACACCTATGTTGAGAAAATTCCCATTGGGATGAAAATGAAATGTGTATTTTATGAGCTTCCATATTGGGAACATCTTAAGATAGACCACGTACTAGATCCCATGCATATATTAAAAATGTTTCATCTTCTTTATGGAGACACATATCATCGAATAAAAGTGACACATTGGCTAGTATGAGAGATCTTATTGCTTCAAATACGAAAAAGAGACATTGGATAAGAAAAGAAACTATAGGAGAGGTTGGTTCCTCTTTGTCTTTTAAACAAGGTGATGTCCCATGGATTTTGAAGAAAAATGATCTTTCTGCGACGAAGGATGTTATATTGGGTGTGAAGGCACCTTCTTTATATGGGTTGACTCTACGACGTTGCTTCACTGTAGAAGGGAATTTATCAGGGTTGAAATCACATGAACATCTAAACCTTCTAAGGGCATGTATGTTGAATACATGATTCTTATTCTATACTATCGATAAAAATATGCTATGCACTCACAGTTTTATGGAAATTAATGATGTGTGTGTATAAATTTTAGTGTCATTATCCTTTGCTTGTGCATGGTTGTGTGAACCATGACTTCCCCTAGGACCTGTGACATGCCATATCAAAATTATCTGCATTTGTACGTTGGATTGCATCAAAGAAGATTCATATGGCTAGCATTCCATGGTGGCATTGAGAGATAGATGAGATTGTTTGTATGTTTGAGAAGGACTTACCCATGAGTTTTATGGACTTGCAAGTCCATCTTCTAATTCACCTTATTGATGAGGTTGAATTAGCTGGGGTGATCTCATGTCATTGGATGTTCTTCTTAGAGAGGTACATGAAAAAATTGAAGGTTTTTTTTCAAAAAAGTGGAAAACCAGAGGGCTCTATGGTAGAGGGTTGCATAGTATACGAGTCATTCTATTATTCAAGTGAGTACATAAAGAAAATTGACGACACAACAAGGGTAGTGGTTTGGGACAACCATAAATATGAGGACAAAAGGGAAGGGAAGCTACTCTAAATAACCATAAAAACGTGTTTGATAAAAGTAAGTCACTTATATTTTGTCAATTTACTATAGAGAACTTGTTTACATTGAAGTTGATAATATATATTTGATCTCACGCTATTCGTTTTGAATTATTGCATACATCAATGAATTCATAAATTGATTCCATCAATAAATTCATTCTCTAAGTTGATAATATATACTTGATCTCATGCTATTCTTTTTGAATTTGTGTATACATCAACAAATTTAGAAATTGATGCCATCAATAAATTCGTTCTTTACAAGGTGGAGGAAACACAACCATGGGTCGTGTTGTATGAAGAGAAAAGAACGAAATGGGTTAGTGACAAGAAATCATTCAGATGTTTGAATGGTAGAAGCATGCCTTATCATGATCAGTTAAAACAAAATATGACAAAAATATGTTCCAATAGTTGGGTGGCTGATGAGATACAAGATAAATATGTGGTGTCTGATCATAATCCACATGGAGAAGATATTGATGCACTAAACATAAGGATCAGGTGCAACAACTCTGTAATAACCTCTCTAACTACCACATTCACTTTATAAAATTTCATATTTGAATTGTAACATGTATTATGTTTTTATTAATGCTCGGGTAATTAGACATATGACACCATCCTTTGTTCACATTTTTACAGGTGCATTTGTTCTCATCTATGTGGGCATATGGACATCATTTTTGCATTGAGTTGCCAATTATGGACACATCACACAAGATTACAAAGTGGAGGTCGAGTTCGACCAATCTAGTCGTGCTATCCTCTGTGATCAAAACTTAATAGAGGGGAGGTTAGGTTACATTGGAAAGATACAAGAGATCATGCAAGTGGATTTCTCATTGTTTCAATGTGTTATTTTTTGTTGTAAGTGGTGGGATGCCTTTGATAAGAGAAATGTAAAGGAAGATCATGATAGTGGGATAATATGTATTAACTCTAAAAAAATTGGGGTTGAAACTAAGGAGCCTTATGTTTTGCCAAAACATTTCAACCAAGTGTTTTTTTACCCAAATGTGTTGAATCAGGGTTGATGGTTTGTACTGAGACATGATTTGAGATCTAAACATCTTTTTTATAATAACAAAGTTACAATGCCAAGCGAAGAAGATAATCAGGGTGATGGCAACAAAGACTAATTTGTAAATGATTTGTTTCAAAATTTATATTGTGGATGTGTCATTTTATTATGGGTATCAATAATGGCTAATTATGTTTTTTTTTCTTCATTTATAATTATGTTGAATATGAAAAGTTAACAACCATTTACAACTACCATATTGAAAATATATTAAATAGTAATAGTAATAATAATCTAATTTTAAGGTCACGACCAAGTCAGACACCAAATTGGTGTATGAGACCCCCTTGTTTGTGGGACAAGGGACCCCCTTTGTGCAACGATTTGACTGCTAAAGTCTATAGAGGTATACATACCCTTCTCCCCTTTGCATTTGAACTTATGACCTCTTAGGAGGAAACCCACGTTCTTAACCAGTACAACCATAAGATTTGGTTTTGATATATTTTTATTGTTTATTATAGCAAATTTCTGTTGTTGGTGACGTACAAGAATAAATATTTATTTTAAATCATATTTTATTTAAGAAAAAAATGAAGATATTAAAATATCAAACCTCAAATTTTTTTTTTTTTTTGAAAAAATCAAAATTCAAATAGATATATACTTACTTTGATGAAACTTCTAAGTACAATTCCAACAAAATAACTTCGTGCAACATCTATGAGTTCTGGAATCACACTTGTGGTGTTGGCATTGCCAAATTTGATGGCATTCCCAACCTTAACTAGTGCAACTATCATGGCCTTCACCTATTCCACTCCATCCTTTAGTTTTATAATCATATAAACTTATATTAATCATATTTTTACATTCTCCTTGAAATAAGTGTCAATAGAGGAAAGACATGGAAATTCTAAAATAGTTTTTTTTTTTCTAGAGCTTGGTGACAATTAAGGACATTTTTAATGATCCATATTTATCTAAAAGTATAGAAACCTTTGTCAATTTTACTAATTCTTAAAATATTAATCATAAAATGTTTGGTGATATTATTTTTAATAGAAGATTCTTAAATTTGCTATTAGAGTAAAGATTTTGAAACCATTTAATCGAAAGTGTATAGATCAAAATGTATTATTATTATTTATATTCAATTTTTTAAATGTAATTGAATAAATTTCATATATTATAATAGTTAATATAAATCAATAAAATCTTTGGAAAATTTATTTATTATTATTTTTGTTAATAATCTCGATCCTTTTATATTGCCATTAAAGAGTATAACAAAAATCCTGTTGCTGGCCTACCACTAGGGCAACCAGACCAACAACAATGTAGCAGATTGTGTAAAGGTTGATGAAAGATCTGTCTCTTGAAACTAAAATATTGAATGTATCTATTTATAGGACCATGGGCATAGAAAAAAACTATTCTATAATGAAGGGTGCTAAAACCCATACCTTTCGTATAAACCAATGTGCTAAGAAACCTTATAAACATGTGAAGAACTAAGAATAAGAGGGACCCTTTGCCTCATGCACCCGGGGTTGAGGCGCTTCCACAGTCGAGAGGTCCATTCCAACTATTATTAGTGCCAACATGTTCATTTTGTGATCTAGAAGTCGACTCTGCATCTGCATTTCATCAAGTTGGAGCATAATTTCTTGTTTGTTTTCTTTACGGTTGACTAGATTTCTCCCCAACAACAATTTCATCTGTTAGTAAATTTCAACGATCTTCAGATACTGGGACTCTCTAGAGCGAATTCCACCAATGTCCAGGACCCATGAGCTAACATCTTCGAGGAGATATTCATTCGTAACTGATCCAGATGGATATTGGTGGCCTCCCACCTATTCCAATTGGCTCATTTTGGAAGTTTTCTAGTTTGGCAGGTTTTTCCTAGTTTTTGGGTCCCTAACTTCCAGAGCAGTTTTGAGGCCCTAACAACGTTTTTAGGGCTCGCTATAGTCAAATTGTAGATTGAGTTAGATTCTGATGACAACATGTGTAGTCCTTGAATAGACCTTTCCAACGGGCTATTGTGTGCCTAAAACGAAGATTGTATGCAAAAGTTACGACCCCGGGAAGTTGATGTACTAACCTTCCCCAACGGGGCCCACATGACTTTTGGCGCTTCATCTCCTAGGGTTAGGTTTTTGGATGCTTAGGGTTTTTAACATTTTTGTTTATTGTAAAAATTATTTGAGAGCCTCATTGTACTCATCTTCTTGCGAATGAGCGTAGTCGTCACATCTCTTCTTAGAGATAATCCGCCACCATCCTAGCAAGCTTGTTTTCCGCTGCATTTTACAGTTTCAACTTATTTCCTTATCGAATAGAAACCAATTTTAATGTATATCTGTTATTCTGTGTTAAGAATATTTTAATAATAATCTGTAATCATTTCATTCTGCTCATAAAATCCGGATCAGTGGTATCGGAGCGGTTTTCTCCTTGTCGTTCTTAATGCATGTCCCCAATGAGGTCATGGTACAAAGAATTGGGTCTCGAGCTTGTTTCTCTTGACGAAAAAAGATATTTCATGCCCAAGTGACCTCTCATGGTGGGAGAAAAGAAAGACGCCGTGACAGGAGATCCTTTCAAAATGTTTCTAGAGGAATCCCTCACGCAACAAAGGAACGAGATGATGGATAGTTTTGCGCAAATCCTTCGGCGACTACCAAACAGGCGACACATCTTCCTCAAACGGAGGTGCTGCCCTCTTCAAGGTAGACATCAACTTTATATTCCTATATTTGAAGGTTAGATAGACACAGATGCTGTGGACAAATGGTTGAATCTACTACAAGAATATTTCTCTGTCCATAACTTCTCGAATAGAGAAAAGATTACTTTTACACTCCTCAAAGGCATTCCCCATGTCAAATATTGGTGGGAAACTTTATATGAGAAAAAGGAAACAAAGGAACCCTCATTATTTATAGTCGCAGTCACCTGGGAGTCCTTTAGGGATGCTATTAAGGAACAATACTACCATGCAGGAAGTTATTATGACCTATACACAAAATGGACCACACTGCCGTAGGAAAGAGACCAAGCAGTGCCTGAGTTCACAAATATCTTCCATACCTTGCGCACCAAGTTGGGTATCAAATATTCTGAGCGACATCTGGTGAAAAAGTATCACGGTGGTATGAATAGATACATCCAAGCCGAAATGGAGTTTCTGGACATCTCATCCTTGGGCACGACCTACCGATATGTCGTCAAAATCGAGTAGAAGCTTAAACAAAAGATGCAGTAATTCGAGCCTGGGAACTCCTCACTATAAAAGCTAATAAAGGGCGGCCCCAAATCATAGAATAAAGGACATAGCAAATATGGACAGCCTCGAGACAACCAATCCAACCCGCAAGAAAGAAGGACACCAGAAAGACAAAGAAATATATCGAGAAGTAGTGTGACTTCCGTAAGATCCACTAGCATAACACTGCTGATTGCCACTCAAAGTAGTCGTTGGTGGCTGAGGTGAAAGCCTCTGAATCAGATGCGAGTTCTGACTCTGAGTTAGAACTAGAAAGGGGGAGACAGATCATTGATGTAGAACCCAGTGCTACCATTGTGACCACCAAGCTCCAGCCCAGTGAACCAGACGAGCTAGAGGAAGGCGAGCTCCTTTTTCATTCACAGATGTGGGTGAAGGGTACCCCGCTTCACTTCATCATTGATAGTGATTTCTATAAGAACCTCATCTCAGCAGAGGTTGTCAAGCGACTCGCCCTGTCGACGACGTCGCACCCACAACCCTACACCATCGGATGGCTCCGCTAATGAAGCGATATCCACGTCAACCAACAATGTCACCTGTCATACGACATCAAGCCCTTCAAAGACAAGGTATTGTGTGATGTTTCCCCTCTCGATGTCTATAATTTTCTTTTGGGCCAATCATATTTACATAAATATCATGTTGTATATGAGTCTAGGCCTTGCAATGTTATTTTTACTTTTAACAAGAAATTGTACAGGATACTCGAGGTAGTCCCACCTAGTGCTATTTCCTTGATCTCTGCCAAGCAATGCAGGAAGGTCATATCTCGGATGGGGAAGTTTTTCATCTTCGTGATTCACTCTCAGAATGAGAGAAAGATCGTAGCCACATCCAGGGCCTCCACGGTTGACCTATCCAGAAAATAGAAGCATGTAGATAAGGTCATGGAAGAATACTCATATATCTTCTCCTCACTTACCGGGGTACCTCTGCACTGTCAGGTCAAGCATCCTATTGATCTAACCCCGACGCATTGCTTCCCAATGGGCCGGTATACCACCGCTCTCTGTTAGAGAATGACGAGATCAAGAAGCAGATCCAAGAACTTCTCCACAAGGGGCACATCCATCCCAACTCATTGCCTTGTGGGAGCCCAATAGTGATGGTACGAAAGAAAGATGGAACTTGGCGACTCTGCATTGATTATCGGGCCCTGAATAAAATCACAGTAAAAAACTGGTACATGATTCCTCGAATCGACGACCTCCTTGATCAACTCACGGGGACCAAATACTTTATTAAGATTGATATAAAGTATGGCTACCACCAGGTCCTGATAGAAAAAACAGATGTATGGAAGACCACATTCAATTCAAAGGAAGGTATTTTTGAATGGTTGGTCATGCCCTTTGGTTTGAAAAATGCTCCAACCACTTTCATGAGGATGATGGATGATATCCTGTGACCATTCACCAATGATTTTTTAGTGGTGTATCTGGATGAAATCCTCATTTACAACAAGACTTGAGAAGAACACTTACATCATATTCAGTAGGTTCTGCACACCCCGTGACAACACAAGCTATACACCAACTTGGAAAAATGCTCCTTCGACATAGACAAGGTCTATTACCTGGGTTACATCATTGATCAACATGGAATACATGTGGATACAACCAAGATCCAAGTCATCTGTGACTGTCCAGCCCCAACCACACTCACTGAGCTTCAGAGCTTCTTGGGCCTTGCCAATTTCTACTGCAGGTTCGTGTTGGGATTCTCCCATAATGCATGGGCCCTCAACCAAGTAACCAAGGGTGGTGGTAAGGAGAAATTTGTGTGGGGCCGGTCCCAACAACAAGTGTTCAATTATTTTAAGCAACGTTTGTGCTTAGCCCCAATACTTTCATTACCGGACCTGCAACAATGATTTGAGATCGAGACAGATGCTTTAGACTATGTTGTGGGTGCCGTTCTCACTCAGCATAGCCACCACATGGCCTATAATAGTGAGATACTATCAGATGCTGTCCATAAGTACCCTACTTATGACAAAGAAATGTACTCCATTGTGCAAGACTGCCGCCAATGGAGACATTACATTCTTTAGAAGGAGACAATCATCCACACTGATCATAAGCCATTGCAATTCATGCTGACACAAGGAAAATTGCAGAATGAACGCCATCATAAGTGGTCCACATACTTTCATAATTCCACCTCAACATCAAGTATAAAATAGGAAGCACCAACCGAGTCATTCATTTCCTCAGCAGATTGTGAGTCACGACACTCACCACGGTTCTAGACTCTTGCGGCCATGAAACCTTTGGATGGCCCCAACTCTATGAGACAGACTCAGACTTCGCCACCACCTTCCAAATGTTGGGCAAAAACACAATTGTCGCTAATTTCCATCTTTAGGATGGGCTACTGTGCTATCTGGGCCATATCTGCATTCCATCAAGCGAGCGAGAGAAGCTGATTTGGGAAGCCCACTACAGTTAGGTGGCAGGACACTTCAGCGTCGAAAAGATAGTCTCATCGCTCCAGAAACATTTCTACTGGCCGAAACTTCGACAGGATGCCAACAAGTATATCAGGTCTTGCACTACCCGCGCTATTTCCAAACTGACCACTAGGAAACAAGGCCTGTACACTCCTCTGCCTACTCCTGACATGCCATGAGAATCCATCTCAATGGACTACATGTCGGGCCTCCCATCAACCAAGAGGGGAAGTGACTATGTTTTTGTGTTTGTTGATCTCTTTTCTAAGATGGCGATTCTGGTCGCCTGCAAGAAGAGCATCACAATAGAGGCCACTGCCAAGCTCTTCTTTGAATGAGTCTGGGTACATTTTGGAATCTCACAAACCATTGTCTTATATCAGGACAGTCAATTTCTCAACACATTCTAGTAGAGCCTCTATTCACTGCTCGACACCAAGCTCACCAAATCCATGACCTTCCACCCCCAAACATATGACCAAACTGAGTTCGTAAATCGAATGATCATGCATATCTCGCGCATGTACAATTCCAAGTACCCTCACATATGGGATGAGAGTCTTCCCTATGTTCAAAATAGCTACAATTGAGCCCTACATAGATCAACCGACCACAACCCCTTTCAGGTGGGGTTGGGATTCCAACCATTGGGTCCCATAGATGTTGCACTACCCCTTGCGGTCGCCTCGATCGACTCATATCCTACTCCAACTGAAGATGACAAAGCCACCTGGTTCATTGAGTGGATCCAACACATCCGCCAATAGGTTTAGGATATCCTACAAAAGTCCAATTCCAAGTACACGCAACGCCATGATCAACATCGGGTGCCACAAAAGTTTCATATGGGCGAAAAAGTTTGGTTGCACTTACAGAAAGAACAAATTACAGGGCCCCATAGGAAGCTTCTCTCACTCCGTTATGGGCCGTACAACATCACCAAGGATGTGGGTGATAATTCTTTTGAGCTCAACCTTCCTCCTTTCCTTGGCCTGCACCTAATGTTCAACGTGGATCTCCTTCGACCTTATTTCC
Organism: Picea engelmannii; assembly: GCA_009831015.1. NCBI lineage: Eukaryota > Viridiplantae > Streptophyta > Pinopsida > Pinales > Pinaceae > Picea > Picea engelmannii. The sequence goes on from ML781061.1 coordinate 591,400, forward strand.
CACCATTATTGAACACCTTAGAGATAGCAGAACAATTGACACCAACCGATCTCAACCACGACTACATACAATAGGCATCGAGTGATCAGATTATGAACACATAGGTCAAGGGAACTCTCCAACAAAGGATCCGGCTTTATCGAGTTGTCAAAGTAGGGAAATTCCTGCACCAAGGCAAGTGGCTCACCCGAGGCTAGATTCAACGAAAATTTCCTCATTTGATGGGGGCACTCAATGCAATGGAGAAAATTTCTTCCTAAGGGGGGAGGATTGATCCAGATGGATGTCGGTGGCCTCCCACCTATTCCAACTCACTTAGTTTGGCAGTTTTTTCCTAGTTTTCAGGTCCTTGACTTTTGGGGCCATTTTGAGGACCTAACAACGTTTTTAGGGCCCACCACAATAAAATAGTAGACGAAATCAGAGTTTGACGAAAACATGTGTAGTCCTGGAATAAAACCTTCCAACAAGTTATCGTGCACCTAAAACAAAGATCATATGCAAAATTTACGACCCCGAGAAGTTGATGTACTAACTTACCCCAACGAGGCCCACATGACTTTTGGCGCTTCATATCCTAGGGTTAGGTTTTCATATGTCTAGGGTTTTTGACATTCCTGTTTATTGTAAAAAGGCCTTGAGAGCCTCATTGTACTCATCTTCTTGCGAATGAGCACAATCGTCACATCGCTTCTCAGAGATAAGCTGCCACCATCCTAGCAAGCTTGTTTTCCGCTGCATTTTACAGTTTCAACTTATTTCCTTAATGAATAGAAATGACTAAGGATGTGAACATCCACTTCAACAAGGTTAATCTCAGCTTGGATATGAGGACAGGTGTGGGCATGGTAAGACTTGGTTGAATTCTTAGCAGCTGCGATAAGTTGAGAGCCAGAGTGCCCTCGATGGTGAATGGAGGAGCTTCCCCAAGGGTGGCGGGAGTGACCACCTTGTTCCATGGAAGTAGAGGACAAGGGATGGGAAGGAGGATAGATAGAAGCATGTGTTTATGATTACAAATACGTGAGACATTCTCTAGGACATAGACTGATTGAGTCGACCTAAGAGAGAGCCCATGATATGGGTATGTGTTTCCTATCTGAGACATAACTGGGACATAGTGATGGCCTCCTCCGTACAGATAGTTGAGAATAACTCTAGATGATTCTCCTATGTAATGCAGTGAGAAAGGAGACCTGCTGAGTTGGACGTGCCTGTGGCTAAGCACAAGGTGAACGTGTGAATTCCCATGAGTTGGGTGCATCGTTATGAGACAGAGATGAAGACAATGTATTAGCCTCCTCTGAGCAGAGAGTTGAGATGATGAACTCCATATGTCTGTCCTGTGTAATGCAGTGGGAAAGAAGATCTGTTGAGTTGGACATGCCTGTGGATGAGCACATGTGAATGTGATCCTAATGGCTGAGCACTAGTGAATGTGGTTTGGAAATCCCTATGGATGTGCCCCTAGTGGCTGAGCACTAGTGAGTGTGGTTCTCCTGTGAGACACAGTGAGATAGAGATATGGAAATCCTTATGGATGTGCCCCTGGTGGCTGAGCACTAGTGGGTGTATGAGATCCCTTGTTATATTGTTCAAGAGTCGGACTTACCTGTAATCCTAATTGTAATGTAAAGCGTACAGGTCAACCCCACCTTAATGTAAAAGATAATTAATATGGTAATTATTAATTATATTATGAGTTATTGAGGTTGGTCCTGTTGTGCCAATAGAAACTTCTGTTGATGGGTTCAGTCTAATATAAGTAAAGGTAAATTCCCCATTGAGGAATCATATCTTAAGTGTGATTTTGGAAATTTCAGCAAGTACACCTTCTTGGGAAAAGTGCACACCTCTCTTGGGCGCTAGTCTTCTAGGGTTTGTGAGAACCCTCTTGTGTGATAGGTATTTATGGTGGTGGATGTATTTCTCTTGAAGAATATAGCAAAGGATTGGCTGGGTTTTCTTCGCTTGTTGAGAAGGGTTTCCCAGGATACTTCTTGTGCACTTGTGCATGGTGTTTCTTCTTGTGATCTTGGTTGCTGCAACAAATTGTTTATGGTTTAAGTAAAATGATAAAATGGAATGAAATTCATGCTCAATCCTAGCTTATTGAAAAATCAACATGGTATCAGAGTATAGGTCTTGAAGAACCCATTGCACAATAATCTACCAGTCATCTTCTCATTTCTACAGAACCATACGACCCTCCTAGGGTTTCCAGAAAATCCGTACGTCCCTCCTTTCTGAGGTGTTCCAGCCCTTAATACTTGGACGTTGGGGCTGAAATTTGGATAGGAGGGTATGACCTCCTTCAATGCACCTCCAAAAGCTCTTAAATTGAAATTTCAAGAATTTTTTATTTTTGGCCCTAGGGTTTATAGGGTTCCGCAAATTTCTACAGATTTCTGGTTTTTAGGGTTTCTACAGATCTTTGAAAGAAGCCTTCAAAATTACCTGTATTATTCTGAGTTTTAAGGCTTACTGTTGGAAGTCATAAGCCCAACAAAACCTAAGGTTTCTATCCTAGACTAACCGTTAGGTTTGTAGCCCAATTGACAAGGGTTTGTGAAGAATCTAAAATTATGATGAACAAAACTATGATGGAAGATAAGCTTGATGAATCAAGCAACTTCAAGTTCCTAGAAGACAAGACTTCAAATGGATACTTATTGTGGGTGATACAAAAAGGTGACACTGTGACTACCTTCTTCATGAAGATGTCAAAGGACATAAATCAACCATATTCCATTGGAGAAATCATATCAGCACCCTCATGTATGCACTTGTATATATATTATTTGTATCATCGTCATGAAGGAAATTGCAGGAGGAAGGAACCTTTTGTTGAAGTCATGGATCCAAAGGGATATCAGTGCATTTAGAGGAACAACACACTAGAAATGAAGACTCTAGCTTTGATTGTCGTAATTGTCATTCCTCTAACCTATATTTCTAAAGTTTGCTACATTACAAGTAGGTGTTGTAGCTATGAAAACAATCCTTAAATTGTTTTGATTCTAGAGGTGTAATCATTATTCTCCTTTAGGAGATATTCATGGTTTGGTTCCTTGTATTTTCTTGTTCCATACAGGTTAACAACAAAGGAAGATGTTTATCCTTCAGAGGGAGTCACTTGACTCAGAGGGAGTAAAAAATGTTTAAGAAAGAGGAAGAATAGAACCATCATTGAGGCAACCAATGCAATGATTCATGATCATAATCCTTCTATGATTCTATGGGCAAAAGCATGCATGCCACAATATATGTTCAAAACAAGAGTCTTCACCAGACTTTGAGAAACATAACTCCTGAAGAATCCTTCATCGGAGTGAAGGCTGAGATTGAACACTTTAGTATATTTGGGTGCCCAATGTATTTTCATGTACCCAAAGAGAAGAATTCCAAGCTAGACCCTTCAGGGAAAAATGATACATTTATGGGATAACAATGAGTCTTCAAAGACATTCCATATCTACCTCTCTGGTCAGAGACAGATTGAGACAAGCATAGATGTTGTCCTTGAAGAAGATATATCCTTTCAAAGATCCATAGAATCTCAGATGGATATTAACAGTGAGACAATACCTTCTCCCCCTTCAACAATTCATAGGGAGACATACATTAATCCAGTTGATCCAGTTGCTCCAGTTGATATGTCTAGAGATATTGTAGTAGGGCATAAAAGGCCTTCCTAGGCTCACTCTACAGGAGGCATAGAAACATACAAGCCTCTCAAGGAACATCCCGAGAGAATGAAGATATGTTTTGAGCTACTCTTCAACCATGAGCCACATCATTGATTATGAGCCTTCTTGTCATATAGAAGCAACATGTGAACATGTATGGAAAGATGCCATAACAGAAGAATATCGGTATATCTTAAAGAATGATGTATGGGATATTGTTTAGAGACCATAAGGAAATGTTCGACAACACAGGTATTCCAACAGAGGATGAAAACCTTCAGTAACCACTCACATAACCAGATCAAATATCAACACACCGATGTTTTCACGTGGTAAAACCCATACGGGGAAATATCCACGGCCCCAACCAACACGACCACTTGGAGCAGTTTAATAATGAAAAATAAAAAGATCACAAAGAGATTTTACAAGAGAGAATCTCACAATAGATCATCGGAAAATGACCCTCCATGCTCTTTAAATAGAGATCATGGACCAATTGGGTGTTAAGCCATGAATCAATGGCCGTTAAGATCGAGGAGAGTATGAATCGTCGGATCACTCTATGTCGGGAAAATATCGTGACCGTCAGATCACTCTATGTCGGGAACATATCATGACCGTTAGATGTCCTAACTACAAATGCATACTAATGCATACTAAAGAAACACACTTTTACCTAATGCCACATTGGACTAAGTAGTTCTTAACTAACTCCTAAGTGTCTAAATATCCTAACATCCCCCCTTAAGAACATCTTGTGATAGGATTGAAGGATTTAAAATGTTGACACAATAGGAGAAGAAAGGAGGCATTAGAGCCTATCCCCCCTTAATGACAACTTCCTAAACTCCTAACATAGATCGAAGTTTGGAAAACTTCACTTCTGTAAGAGACTTTGTGAAAATATCTGCAACTTGATCTTCTGTAGGGAAAAAGAGCACTTCAATAACTTGATCATGAATGAGATTTTTGATGAAGTGAAGGTGTAGCTTGATGTGATTATGTTGAACTGGGTCTTTGGTGAGCTTGATGGCACTTTTATTGTCACACCAAAGGTTGGTCGGATGCTGATGCTCGAATCCAAACTCTGAAAGGATCTGTTTAAGCCACAAGGCTTGCTGACTTGCATTTACAGCTGCTCGGTACTCTGCTTCTGTTGAAGAAAGTGTAATAGCCTATTGTTTCTTACAGGCCCAAGTGTCAGGTCTTGAACCAATGCTGAAAACATAACCTGCAGTAGAATTCTGATCATCAGGGTCATCGGCCCAATCTAAATCAGTGAAACCAACCAATAAAGGATTCCCCCTTGAACTGTAATGTATACCGAACTGAATTGTACCACAGACATAGCGAAGTATCCTTTTAGCTTCTTTCCAATGGCTTTCATGGGGTGTTTTCATATACTGGGCAACAATACCAACAACAAAGGAAAGATCAGGACGAGTATGAGTCAAGTATAAGAGGCTACCAACTAACTGACGATACAGGGTGGCATCAACTTCAAGAGAAGTTCAAGTAGCAGTAAGCTTGACTCCAGACTGGAAGGGAGAAGGGGATGATTTACAATCATCCATGTGAAAGCGACGAAGAAGGTCACAAACATACTTAGACTGGGAAAGAAAAATTCCTTCACTGGTTTGCAAAACTTGGAGGCCAAGGAAATAGTGCAAAAATCCTAAGTCTATCTTTTCAAATTTCTTCTTAAGGATGGTTTTCACATGGTTTAAAAGTTTTGAGTCACTACCAGTAAGGATAAGGTCATCAACATAAAGGAAAAGGATTATGAGATGGATTCCTACTTTATTGGTATATACATTAGGATTAGAATGGCATCTAGAGAATCCAGTGTCAATAAGAAAACTGTCCATTTTGGCATACCAAGCTCGGGGAGCTTGCTTAAGACCATAAAGAGATTTATGAAGGTGACACACAAGGCTAGAGTCATTCTGGACATATCCAGGAGGTTGTTCCATGTAGATTTATTCTTGCAAATCTCCATGCAAGAAGGCAGATTTAACATCCATCTGATGGACCTCCCATTTATGTGAGGCATCAAGAGCAAGAACAAGGTGGATGGAATTCATTTTGGCTACAGGGGAAAAGGTTTTATTATAGTCAAATGCTTCAACTTGGGAAAATCCTTTGGCAACTAACCAAGCCTTGTGTCTTTCAACACTTCCATCTGATGCATACTTAGTTCTGTAGACCCATTTACATATGATAAGTTTTCTTCCTTTTGGAAGAGGTACAAGATCCCAAGTATCGTTTTCCATTTAAGAACAATACTCTTCATTCATTGCTGTATCCCAATCTGGATGACCTGAAGCTTATGAAAATGTCTCTGGATCATGAGTCTCTGAAACTTGAGACAAAAGAGAAGAGGCTCGCTGGAACTGTGAATGTGTTTGATGCTGATCTGAAGGATCACTGAAAATACCACCAACAAGACCACCAACTGCTTCTCATGTTGAACAAACCCATCTAGGAAGCGGTGGAACTAGTACGAGTTCAGGTTCAAAGGACTCGTTTGGAGGAAGATGAGTAGGCAGAGGTGGATTTCCATCCTCACTGTCATCCTCTGAAGAAGAAACCAGAATAGGAATAGAAGAAGGCACAAACGCTAAAGATGGCTCACAGGCCGAAGAAGGCACAACCACCGAATTAGGCTCGCAGGCCAAGAGATTTTCATCAAATTTAACATTTCTTCTAAGAATAATTTCATTACAATGTGGTTGAATAAGTCTATAACGTTTGACATCTTCAGAATAACCAAAAAATATACACTTCTCACTTTTAGGCTGAATGATTTCCTTTTCTCATCAGGAATGTGAGCCCATGCTATACTGCCAAATACACAGAAGTGATTTACATCTGGTTTAATTTTAGACCAAGCTTCTTCCGGTGTTATATTTTTAAGAGCCTTTGTGGGAGTGTGATTGACTATGTAATTTTCATAGTTGATGGTTTCCACCCAATACTTTAGACTTAATCCCTTAGATTGGATCATACAATTATCCATTTCTTTTAATGTTAGGTTCTTTCTCTCAGCAACACCATTTTGTTGTGGTGTATATGGAACATTGTGTTGCATTTGGATGCCCTGTGTAGTGCAGTAACTTGTAAAATTATTGTTCACATATTCGCCTCCATTATCTGTTCGTAACTTTTGAATTTGATGTCCATATTGTTTTTCTACAAGGGCCTTGTAGGCCAAAAACTTGTCAAAAAATTCGCTCTTAAGTTTTAAGAAGTAAACCCAAGTACGTTTGGAAAAATCATCAATGAAAGTTAAGAAATACTTGCACCCAGAAAAGGAAGGAGAAGAAAGTGGACCACACAAATCACCGTGAACAAGCTGCAAAGGGCCCGAGGCATGCCAAGAGGCACGTTTGTCAAAACTGCCTCGATGATGTTTTCCGAGAACACAACCAACACAAACACTATCTCTGCATGAAACAAGAGGAATACCAGTCACCATATGTTGATTACATAGTTGCTACAATGAGCGATAGTTTAGATGACCAAATCACTCATGCCAAAGTTTGCTCAAGTCATCGCTATGAGCAACAAAAACTGATGAAAAAGATGATGACCCGAAGTTGTCAAACTTGTACAACCTGGTAATATCATCAACAATTCCATTTGCAATAACATGCTTAGGATCTTTTAGATCCTTGATTACAACTTAGTGAGGTGAAAAGTCTACGGTTTTAACTTCACCTGAATGAGTGATTTGATAGACTGATAAAAGGTTACAAGAAAGACTTGGAACACATAATACATCATTGAAATGACCATTATCTACTTGAACTGTTCCAAATCCTACAACACTAAGAGATCTATCATCACCAAAAAATATTTTCTTGGCGTTACATTCATTTAGAGCAGAAAATATGTCTTTATCCTTAGCCATATCACAAGATGATCCAAAATCAATAATCCACTCATCAGAAGAAGTAGAAGTTGTATTGAAGGAGAAACTAGAAGCGAAAAGTGCATGTCCATGAGAAGAAGAAGAAGAAGTAGAATCAATACTGATGTTGTGCTTCTTCATTGTTGCTTCTAAAGCTGCAATCTTCTTGAAACATTTGGACTCATCATGACCATCTTTATCACAAAAGTTGCAATGTCTGTCAGTCTTCTTATTTTTATATTTTGCTCCTTTGTCACCATTAGGAGCTGAAGTTGTCTGAGCGGGTTTGGGACCCTTATGTTTCTTGTTGCAGTAGTGAGGATGTTGTTTCTTGGGATACTTGGGTTTATATTTTTGCTGGGCAACTAAGGCTTTATTGGAGGTACCTGTAGTGTTGATCACTCCAAGTTGTACAAGCTTATCTTCCTCTCTAATCAAAGCAACACAAAAGAACTCAAGAGTGGGTTTTTCATAAGCTTTCCCTAGAGCCTCTCTCATGGCATAAAAGGTAGATACAAACACAAAATATGCACTAGCTAGCTTAGAAAGAATAAGATAGATGCAATGCTCTTGCTCCATTTTTATCTCACATTCTTCACATAAAATTCTGAGTGTTTTAAACTTAGATAGATAGTCTCCAAGGCAAGAAAAATCATTTGGACTCAAGGTCAATACTTGATTTTCTAACTGTTGTGCTCGAATAATATTGAGTTTACCAAACACAGATTCAATCTTTTCCCAAACTTCTTCAGGGTCATCAATTTCTTTAAGGTGGAACCTTAAATCACGAGAGATGGACATTCCGATTAGTCCACGTGCTTCGTCACTCCTATTATCCCATTTGGCTTTCTTATCATCATCGGTGGGTGCTTTCCTTTTCCAAGGTAATCCGGTACAAGCCTTTACTTCTTAATAAATCTTCCATATGAGATTTCCATTGGAAGCAGTTGGTGGTGGTAAGCAAGGCATTACTTGTATAATCCATATTAACTATGCAGATAATATGGATTTAAAAATTGAAACTGATGATCTGGATGGAAAGAGCTCGAAAAATTATGCGGTTTTAAAAAAAAACGACACTGAAAACAAACTTTGGATGCGAGAGTTATGCCCTTTTAAAAAAAAGGCATAAACGGTAACCAAATGACCACGTGATAGTGTAAGTTGCTTTATGAAGTGACCCACTTTTATAAAGAGAAGTGGGGATCACTTTTACAATAAAGTTACTTTATAACAAAATAAAAAAAAGTAACAAAAGAGAGACTTGAACTCAAGACCTCTTACTTAATAAGGAAACTTTTAACCAAATGGTCTAGCAAAACATATTTTAATGTTTAGAAGGAGGATTGTTGTTGTTGTTGTTGTTGTTGACAGCCTTGGAGAGAGTGCTAGAAAAAAATTCTTTTCACACAAAAAAATAATTTCGCTTCTCGATGACAACAAGGGTTAGATCTCGATTAGCTTACTCGGAAGATGCACCTTTTCCTATCTGTTTATGCTTTTCTGAGATCGCACAGGGCGCGGGGAAAAGAGAATACGCAGATCTAAAAGAGTAGCAACTCAGAAATAAGTAATACAAAACTGAAATAAAACCAAAATACTACTCTGCAAAAAAATTAAAAAATGCGTATTCAAGCTTTATACCTCCGGATTTCACTGTAATGGTCGTATCTTGGGAAAACATAAACCTTTTCAAGTGAAACGAAAAGTGTTCCTGAATGAAATGAGTGCTTCGGACGTAATAGAATAATCCTCTTAGCCCAAAAATGTACAAAAATGATAGAAAATGGAGATGAAACAACTTGGCTTCATGATCTCGATCTACAACATGAGCGGGTCTTCAAACAGGCTCTGATACCATGTTCGACAACATAGGTATTACAATAGAGGTTGAACACCTTCAGTAACCACTCACATAACCAGATCAAAGATCAACACACCAGTTTTTTCATGTGGTAAAACCCCTATGAGGAAACATCCATGGCCCCAGCCAACGTGACCACTTGGAGCAGTTTATTAATGCAACATAAAAAGATTACAAAGAGATTTTACAAGAGAGTTTCTCACAATCGATCATCGGAAAATGACCCTCCATGCTATTTAAATAGAGATCATGGAACGATCGGGTGTTAAGCCACGGATCAATGGCTGTTAAGATCAATGAGAGTATGAACCATCATATCACTCTATGTTGGGAACATATCGTGATCGTCGGATGTCCTAACTACAAATGCATACTAATGCATACTAAAGAAACACACTAAGAAACACACTTTTATCTAACAACACATTAGACCAAGTAGTTCTTAACTAAATCCTAAGTGTCTAAATATACTAACAGGGAAGTCTGTGGTGACTTCCAAGTGGATCTATAAGATCAAGCAAGCAACCGATGGAAGTGTCGAGAAATACAAAGCAATATCCATATCCAGAGGATTCTCACAAATAGAGGGAGTTGTCTATGATGAGACACTTGATCCAGTAAGCCCGATATACTTCCATCCGTACTACCATCCATGAGTTGGAAACTATATCAGATGGATAGAATCTTGATGAGTTTGAGTTTAAGCAAGAGTGTTGTTGATCCAAACCTATATTATTACAGTGTTGGTAACGAGATCCTGATTTTGGTGACTTATTCAGAAATCCTTTTTGTTGGATACAAGCAAGATTTGACTTCCGATTTCGAGATGAAGGATCTGAGTATGATGCACTAATTCTTGGGACAAGAAGTATCTCATAGGACCGATGAGATTTTCCTCAGTCAAGGAAAATATGTAGTGGGAATATTAAAGAAGTTCAGTATGACACAATGCAAATCCATGGTGATGGATTTGAAGAAAATGAATGATAATGATTCAGACGAGATTGATCCATAGTTTATTGGATCACTGATGTATCTGGTTAACACCAGACCTGATTCATGCTATGCAGTGAGTGTACTTAGTCAATCCATGAGTCAACCAAGACAAACTCACTGGATAGCAGTAAAGCATGTATTGAGATATATACGAGGCACAATTGGATATGGCCTGAGATATGCCTCTAGTGTGAATTTGAGTTTGCAGGGATATACTGATACAAATTGAGAAGAGAGTACAATGAACCGGAAGAGCACATCCGGTTGTTGTTGCCATGGTTTCTTGATGCAACAGGAAACAAAGCCCTGTGGCCTTGAGTACCACAGAAGCAAAATATATATCATTGAGTGTGCAAAGCAGTGTGGCTTCATAAACTTCTGACATATTTACTTGATCATGAGATGGATTCTATGATTATAACCATAGCCATGTAAAGCTCTTTGAGAAACTTGTGTTTCATGATAGATCGAAACACATTGAGATAAAATATCATTTTTAGAGACATGATGTAGAAGAAAGCAGTGAACGTGTTGTACCTTCCTACACATGAGCAGATTGCAAACATATTCACCAAACTGGCTTGGTGAATAATACCTCTCTAGTTGAGAGGGAGTGTTGATAACTACAACCAAGACAAAGTTCGAGTATTTTCATACGAGACTTGGGGAGGTGATCCAGATTTTATGAGCAGAACAAAATGAATATAGATTATTATCAAAATATGCTTAACACAGAATAACAAAATAACAAATATACAATAAAACTAGTTTCTATTCAATAAGGAAATAAGTTGATACTGTAAAATGCAGCGGAAAACAAGCTTGCTAGAATGGTGGCGGCTTATCTCTGAGAAGAGATGTGATGGCTGCGCTCATTCGCAAGAAGATGAATACAATGAGGCTCTAAAGGCCTTTTAAAAATAAAGTTGAATTCCAAAACCCTAGACATCCAAAGACCTAACCCTAGGAGATGAAGCACCAAAATTCATGTGGGCCCTGTTGGGGTAAGTTAGTATATCAACTTCCCAGGGTCGTAACTTTTGCATACGATCTTCGTTTTAGGTGCACGATAGTCCGCTCGAAAGGTCTAATCGAGAAGAAATTTTTTTGACTGGCCCAAGTAAGTACCTCTAGTAGTCACCTGGGCCCCAAATCCCCAAAAAACGTCGTTTAGGACCTCAAAACGACCCCAGAAGTTTGGAACCCGAAAAACTACTGAAAAACTACCAAGGTGGAAAACTGATTTTCGATCCAGTGGAATAGGTGGGTTTCCACCGATATCCACCTGGATCAATCCTCCCTTCTTAGGAAGAAATTGTCTCCATTGCATTGAGTTACCCCATAAAATGAGGAAATTTCTGCCGAATTTGGCCCCAGGTGAGTCACTTGCCTTGGTGCAGGAGTTGCCCGGCTTTGACAACTCGATAAATATGGATCCTTTGCTGGCGAGTTCCCTTGACCTATTTGTCCACAATATGATCAGCGGATGTCTGTTGTATGCAGTCGAGGTTGAGCTCTGTTGGTGTTAGCTTTTATGCTACCATTGAGGTGTCCAATAATGGTGGGAAATAAGGCCGAAGGAGATCCACATTGAACACTAGGTGTAGGCCAAGGAAAGGAGGAATGTTGAGCTCAAAAGAATTATCACCCACAACCTTGGTGATGGTGTACGACCCATAACAGAGTGGGCGAAGCTTATGATGGGGTCCTGTAAGACGTTCTTTCTACAAGTACAACCAAACTTTGTCGCCCACCTGAGACTTATGTGGCACCCGATGTTGATCATGGCACTACTTATACTTGTCATTGGACTTCTGTAGGATATCCTGAACCTATTGGGGGATGTGTTGGATCCGCTCAATGAACCAGGTGGCTTTGTTAGATTTAGTTGGAGTAGGAGATGAGTTGGTCGAGGTGAACACAAGGGGTAGTGCAAAATCTATGGGACCCAATGGTTGGAATCCCAACCCCACCTGAAAGGGGTTGTGGCCGGTTGAGCTATGCAAGGCTCGATTGTAGCTATGCTGGACATAGGGAAGACTCTCATCCCATGTGCGAGGGTGATTGGAATTACACATGCATAGGATATGCACGATCATTCAATTTACGACCTTGGTTTGGCCATCTGTCTGGGGGTGGAAGGGCGTGGATTTGGTGAGCTCGGTGTCCAGCAGTGACCATAGGCTCGACTAGAATGTGCTGAGAAATTGACTGTCCCGATCTGAGACAATGGTTTGTAGGATTCCAAAATGTATAGAGACTCGTTCAAAGAAGATATTGGAAGTGGCCTCTGCTGTGATGCTCTTCTTGCAGGCGACCATAATCACCATCTAAGAAAACCGATCAACAAAAAAAATAAAAGTCATTTCCCTACTTAGTGGATGGGAGGCCCGACATGTAGTGCATTGAGATGGATTCCCATGGCACGACAGGAGTAGGTAGAGGGGTGTACATGCCCTGTTTCTTAGTGGTCGGTTTGGCAATAATGCAGGCAGTGCAGGACTTGATATACTTGCTGACCTCCTCTTGAAGTTTCAGCTAGTAGAAATTTTTCTGCAACATTGCCACTATCTTTTCGACACCGAAGTGTCATGCCACCCGACTGTAGTGGGCTTCCCAGATCAGCTTCACTCGCTTTCTTGATGGAACACATATATGGCCTAGACGACACAACAACCCATCTTGAAGATGAAAATTATTGACAACTATGTTTGCACCCAACATTTGGTAGGTGGTGGCAAAGTCCAGGTTTGTCTCATAGTGTTGGGGCCATCCAGAGGTCTCATGGCCGTAAGATTCTAGCATCGTGGTGAGTGTCGTGACTGGTGATCTGCTGAGGCAATCAACGACGCGGTTGGTGCTTCCTATTTTATACTTGATGTTGAGGTGGAATTGCTGCAAGTATGTGGACCACTTCTGATGGCGATCATTCTGCAATTTTCCTTGTGTCTGCATGAACTGCAGTGGATTATTATAAGTGTGGATGATTGTCCCCTTCCTAAGAATGTAATATCTCCACTGGCGACAGGCTTGCATAATGGAGTACATTTCTTTGTCGTAATTAGGGTACTTACGGACATCATCTGATAGTGTCTCACTATGATAGGCCACAGGGTGGACGTGCTGAGTGAGAACGACACCCACAACATAGTTTGAAGCATCTATCTCGATCTCAAAGGGTTGTTGCAGGTCCGATAGTGAAAGTATTGGGGCTGAGCACAAGTGCTTCTTCAAATAATCGAACGCTTGTTGTTGGGATCAGCCCCACACAAATTTTTCCTTACCACCACCCCTGGTTATTTGGCCGAGGGACCATGCAATATGGGAGAATCCCAACATGAACCCGCAGTAGAAATTGGCAAGGCCCAAGAAGATCCAAAGCTCAGTGAGTGTGGTTGGGGTTGGTCAATCATGGATGACTTGGATCTTGGATGGATCCACATGTACACCTTGCTGATCAACGATGTATCCCAGGTAATGAACCATGTCCATGCCGAAGGAGCATTTTTCCAAGTTGGCGTATAACTTGTGTTGCCGCAGGGTGTGCAGAACCTACTGAATATGTTGCAAGTGTTCTTCCCAAGTCTTTCTCTAAATGAGAATGTCATCCAGATACACCACTGCAAAAGTATTGGTGAATGGTCATAGGCTATCATCCATCATCCTCATGAAAGTGGCTGGAGAATTTTTCAAACCAAAGTGCATGACCAACCATTCAAAAAGACCTTCCTTTGACTTGAAGGAGGTCTTCCATACATCTGTCTGTTCTATCGGGACCTGGTGGTAGCCAGACTTCATATCAATCTTACTGAAGTATTTGGCCCCTGTGAGTTGATCAAGGAGGTCATCTTGGGGAATCGGGTATGGATTTCTGATTATGATTTTATTCAGGGCCCAGTAATCAATGAAGATTCACCAGGTTCCATCTTTCTTATGTACCAGCATGATTGGGTTCCCAAAAGGTGATGAGCTGGGACATATGTGCCCCTTGTGGAGTAGTTATTAGATCTTCCGCTTTATCTCCTCATTCTCTAACATAGAGCGGCGATATATTGGCCCATTGGGAAGCGGTTTGTCGGGGGTTAGATCAATGGGGTTCTTGACCTGACAGTGCAGAGGTACCCCGGTAAGTGAGGAGAAGATATCCAAGTATTATTCCATGACCTTATCTACTTATTTCTGCTATGTGGAGAGGTCGGCCGTGGATACCCTAGATGCGGCTAAGATCTTTCGATCATTCTGAGAGCGAATCACGAAGAAGACAAACTTCCCCATCTTAGAGATGAACTTCATGCATTGCTTGGCAGAGATCAAGGAAATAACACTAGGTGGGACCGCCTCGTCTATCCTGTACAATTTCTTGTTCATAGTAATAATAACACTGTGAGGCCTAGATTGATATACAACATGGAGTTTCCATAAATATGGTTGGCCCAAAAGAACATTACAAACTTTGGGAGGGGCAACATCATATAATACCTTTTCTTTGAAGGGCTTGATGTTGTATGACATGCGACATTGTTGGCTGACGCGGATGTCACTTCCTTGGCAGAGCCATCCGATGGTGTAGGGCTGCAGGTGTGGCATTGTCAGCAGGGTGAGTGGCTGGAAAATCTCTGCTGAGATGAGGTTCTTATGGCTACCACTATCAATGATGAAGTGCAACAGGGTATCCTTTATCCACATCTGTGAATGAAAAAGGCGCTCGCCTTCCTTTGGCTCGTCTGGTTCACTGGGCTATATCTTGGTGGTAGCAACAATAACATTGGGTTCCTTGTCAATGATCTGTCTCTCCCTTTCTGGTTCTGACTCAGAGTCAGAACCCGCTTCTGATTCAGAGGCTTTCACCTTAGCCACCATCGATTGCTTTGAGCAGAAATCAACAATGTTATGCCAGAGGCTCTAATGGAAGTCACACCACTTCCCGATATGTTTCTTTGTCTTTCCAGTGTCCTTCTTTGCTTTTGGTCTGGACTGGTTGTCCTGAGGCGGTCCGTCTTTTCTCTTTCCTTTGTTCTGCGGGTTGGGGCCGCCTTTTCCTGGATTTTGCTGTGAGGGGTTCCCAGGCCCAAATTTCCGCGTCTTTTGTTTGAGCTTATGCTCAATTTTGATGACATATCGGTAGGACGCACCCAAGGATGAGATGTCCAAAAAATCCATTTCGTCATGGATGTATCTATGTAGACCGCCACAATACTTGAGCACTACATGTCTCTCAGAATATTTGATACCCAACTTGGTGCGCAAGGTATGGAAGATATTTGTGAACTCGGGCACTGCTTGGTATCTTTCTTGCTGCAGTGTTGTCCATTTTGTGTATAGGTCATCATAACTTCCAACATGGTAGTTTTGTTCCTTAATAACATCCCTGAAGGACTCCCTGGTCACCGCGACTGTAAATAATTAGGTTTCCTCTATTTCCTTTTGTTCGCAGAAAGTTTCCCACCAATATTTGACATGGGGAATGGCTTTGAGGAGCTCAAAAGTAATATTTTCTCTATTCGAGAAGTTATGGACAAAGAAATACCCTTCTAGCAGATTCAACCATTTGTCTACAACATATGTGTCTATTTGACCTTCAAATATAGGAATATTGAAGTTGATTTGTACCTTTAAGGGGGGCGACGCCTCCGTTTGAGGAAGATGCATCACCTGTTGGTAGTCACCGAAGGATTTGCGCAAAACTATCCATCATCTAGTTTCTCTGTTGCGTGAGGGCTTCCTCAAGTAAAATTTTGAAGGGATCTCCTGTCCCTTCGTCTTTCTTTTCTCTCGCCATGAGAGGTTTCTTGTGCGTGCATGATTTTATTTCCTCAAGAGAAACAAGCTCGAGACCCAATTCTTTGTACCCTGATCTCGTTGGGGACATGCATTAAGAACGACAAGGAGCATATCGCTATGATACCACTGATCCATATTTTATGAGCATAACGAAATGAATACATATTATTATCAAAAGATGCTTAACACATAATAACAAAATAACATATATACAGTAAAACTGGTTTCTATTCAATAAGGAAATAAGCCGAAACTGTAAAATGTAACGGAAAACAAGCTTGCTAGAATGGTGGCGGTTTATCTCTAAGAAGAGATGTGACGATTGCTCTCATTCGCAAGAAGATGACTACAATGAGGCTCTTAAGGCCTTTTTACAATAAAGATGAATGCCAAAACCCTAGACATCCAAATACCTAACCCTAGGAGATGAAGTGCCAAAAGTCATGTGGGTCCCATTGGGGTAAGTTAGTACATGAACTTCCCAGGGTCGTAACTTTTGCATACGATCTCTGTTTTAGGTGCACGATAGCCCGTTGGAAAGGTCCAATCGAGAAGAACAATTTTTGATTGGCCCAAGTAAGTTCCCTCTGTTAGCGTTAGAAGTCACTCCTGGTTTGCTTGCAGGAGCAAAGCCCAACGCCCATCAGTTTTATGTCACGATTTGTTTATGAAGGGTGATCGAATGGAGATAACGGCTCTAGGAGGTATCACTCTAACTCAGGGACTGAGTCTGGTTCATAAGGACAGAGGAGGTCTGGAATCCTAACTTCAGCCAGTGGGTTGATTTAAACAT
>ML781062.1:0-15689 GCA_009831015.1 Picea engelmannii
TTGTCTCCTTGACCCATAGCCATAGGAATTAGTTTTCTGTAACATAATTGGTGACTCCACGGGGGATTCTCCCTTTTTGGGTCATTAGGGGTACTTGTTGTTTGCATTTCTTTTGAAACTTTTTCTGTGTTTTAGACCTTTATTTAGCATTCTCTGAATTTCTGCAATCCTTCCTAAGTCTTCCAAACCTTTCTCTCTCATGTTAGAGAGGTTTTTATAGGGTGTACGAGGTTTTATTTTGGTACAGTCATGTACATACATGGCTTTCCTTGAATAGATTCATGTACATATGCTACTTGTCACTTAGACAGTGAGGTACATGTTCTGAGTTGGAGTTTTTTACTCTTTCTAGTTCACTAGAGGTTGGGGTTGTGGTACTGTAGGGTCTTTCTATCTCCCATTGAGTCTTTAGAGTTACTTTTTGGTTTTAGAAATTGTTTTCTTTCCTTCAAGATTATAAGAAAAGTCCAAAAATAGTTTTCAACTTTCTTGTTTAATCAGGGTTGTTTTTGGCTTTTAATGGTTTTAGTTTTTTAGAAAGATTCGTTGGGTGTACGTTACAATCTGTTTTATGTCCTTACAATATTTTATAGGGTGTCTAGTCATCTCTTTATGGTATTTCTTTCCCTTTGCTTTCTTCTTTTCTTGATTTGCATAAAATAAAAGTGTAAGAGTGTGTGCTTGTGAAATTTCTTCCTTACCCTTTTCATTTACACCTAAAAAAGAAAATTTCATTGTAGGCATGTTTTCTCCTTGAATTCGCTCTTGTACTTTCTAAAAAAAATATATTTCGTTTCTGTAGCGTTGATGAAAATAATTCCAAAATATTTTTTGTTGTCTTTCATTAGTAAGTGCATTGCATCTAAAAAAAGTTGTATTCTTTTCATATCAAAGAGAAAGAGATTGATTTTGTTTAATTTTGAAGCGTTATTTACACTCATATTTTAAGTGAAGAACTACATTTGCATTTGTGTTCTTAAGTGTTTTTTATGTTGATTTCATCAAAACACCATTCAATTTCAGTCGTCACCCTTTTTGAGTAAATAATAGCCCATAAAATGAATGCTAACTAAAATCAATTAGAAATTTTTAGTTTACTAGGGTAAACAAATTAGTTTTAGGCTAGGGCCTTGGCTTAGGTTGGACAGTTAATTTTCCAAGGTAAAAAAACAAACTTAGGAGTCTGATATAGGGAGTGAAAAACCCAATTTTGTATAAGTATAGCCAGGAATCTCCTCTAACATAGGATTCAAATACGAGGTCGTGTAAAGGAGAGTCGAGGAGATAACCCATCCAAATATTGACTGAGCGTAGTGGAAATATCATATTTTGGGGGTTTCGTCAGTACCTTTACCTCCGTGAGAGGCAGTTCTTTTGAGGCTTTGGGATTAGTTACCCTACCCATATGTTCGATCCTAACCTTCAACTAACCCCTTAGATGTTGATTGCGAGTTGGTGACCTTAGTTGCTTTTCATAGGGATCTCAGAGGTGACTGTGGGGGGTTTCCCGTGGTACCTAGGGAATACTTCGTATCACACTTTTTAATACTGTTGGAGGGTGCCTCGTGAAGTGTAGATACTTGCACCAGATAACACTGGTTAGTGGAGGTTGGGGTAACTACTTCTCACTCCTTCGTTTGTTGGTTCACGAGACTTAATCAACTTGTGCCTTCGTCCGAAATTTCCTTTCCCTACTTTGTTATTATTGGGATATCAAGACCTAATCCACCTGATTCAAGATATTTTCAAGGTTGTTTGTGACTGTTTTTTCTTTTAGGGTTTTTCTATTTCCATTTTCTGTGATTGTATATTGCTTAGGAAGGTGTTCAGGTTGTCACCTACAAGTGACAACTCAAAGTGGTTGATCAACCACCTCGTCGATCACGCAGAATTCAAGGTCTTATGCCTGAAGAAATAGAATTGAATCCTCCACTATCTCTCTTGAGGCATCAACTTGATCAAAACAACACTTTTGTACTGGCCATTTTGGTCGAGACTGTAGACACAAAACTCACAGAAACTAATGCTCTGCTTCAGTGGTTGTAAGTGTATCAAGTATTGGATCTGAATACTTTGATTAGTCTTTCAATCCTCCATTAAATGGAAATGACACTCCAATTGTTTCTCATCTTTTGGCTCCCAGGTTGGACTTCAATAACAATCACCCTCTTCAGTGGCACATAATGGAAGGAACTCCAAATGTCTCTGGGTTGGGGGTCCCTACAACCCCCATGTTGGCAATTGTCACCAAAGGAATATTTCCTCCTGATGTGTCTAACCAAATGACTAGTGTGGTTCAGTCCACCATAGATGTGTCAATCAACACCTATTCTCTGTTGATTGTCGACTGAACTCAATCTTTGGGTGCATCCATATCATTACCTTCGATAACTAATGATTTTTCATTTGGTATTCCATTGATGAGCATGCATAACATTTTGATCGGTTCTTAGTCAATGTACCGAGCCACCAAAATTGGTATGTTTATCTCTTTGATCCCCTACCAAGTTGTTCCTTGGGTTATAGGTCATATTTATCCATCTTCCCCCTCTATCGGGAGTGGTTCTTTCCTGTATTATGGCTCCAATCCATTCGAGGGGTGGGGTAGTCCTATGGGAAGTGTATTTCAATCCACTGGAATGTTATCTACTTCGACTCCATTCATGTTGTATGTTGCATTTAGAAGTAATCCTTTCATCATGTCTATAGTGTTAGTAGGGGCCACCCCCTTCAAAGGCTAGTGGAATCCCATGCAAGGGTCATTCTATTTGCAAGGGATGCCATCAGGGGACAATCAATTTCTAGGTCATAATAACCCCATGAAAGGATTTTTTCCTTAACAAGGAAGGTCGGCAGGGGTAAAAATTGATTTTGCATTTAGGAACCAGATAGGTAGAGGTTTCCCTCCATTTAACCAAGGCCAACAAGGTTTTATCCAAAACTATGGTCCATTTGCAAGCTCTTCCTGGTAGCCTAGTGCCAGTACCAATCCAGGTTATTCTTTTCCGAATGGTCTTCAACCTAGAACTTCCAACATCCCTGGATGGAATTTTGGCTTCCAACCAAGGTTAAATTTTCTATAAAGTTAAATTTTCCATACCTATTGAAGCTCATGAATGATACGGTTTGTCATAGTCTGAATTGGTCGTTAGTTCCCACCAAATTTCCATTCGACATTCCTAAGTTCAAAGGAAATCCTGGTGAAGATCCCAGTGAGCGTGTAAAAAAAATTCATCTATGGTGTTCTTAAAATTCGTTAAATGATGATTTAGTCTAGCTACGCCTTTTCCAAAGAACTCTTATAGGATTCGTGACAAAGTGGTACAACGAACTTAATAGTGCAATGCTTCACACTTTCCATGATTTGGCATTGGTTTTTCTAAACCATTTTTCAGCTACCTGTCTGGTATGATGCTGACACTGACCATCTATGTACCCTGAAACAAGACAATGCCACTCATATCTCAGATCATATACAGAAGTAGCAGAGATGGAAGAGGCTGATTAAGGCCAAAGTTCCTCCTAAATTCTTTTTGGAGTGGTTCTTCAAGTCTTTATTGTCAGTCATCTCTAAAGATGTATCCATATTAGGAGTCTTTTCTAAGGAATAAGAAATTTTCAGGGCTCAACAATTGGATTTGATCTATTCGCAGTATGGGATCCTTTATGAAATCATATCAAACACACCACGACCCAGTTTCAACCCCGATAAAATGAAATCTGGACCTCATGTCGACGACATCATAGGTTCCGTTCAAAGCTCACCCGCATAATTGGTCTCTAATCAAATGAGATAGCTCTCTATCCAAGATTCTATGTCTGATCCAACTTTGGCTTCGACCACCCCTTCCAAAATGTCGAATGTACATAGTGTACAATATATGACCCCAAAAGGTACCCAACAACTTGGCGAGAAGAGAAAGGGTAAGGACAAAAAAGGAGGGGGAAATAATAACACGAATGTTAATAAACCAAAATCTAGTTTTGGTGGGGGGGAAGGAAAAGAGGAAGGTGAAGTTTCCTTGTAATATTTGCAAAGAATATCTCCTCACTCACAAATTCCCCAAGATGGAATAATCCCAGAGGTTTTTATCTCAATAGAGACCTTTTGTATTGATGAATCTGTTCCCACATGGACAAAACATGGCTTCAAGATCTAATGATGGGAGTTAGTAGGGGGGTAACTAGGGTACTCCTCCTCCTGATGGAACAAAATAAAATATATATATGATGAGTTCAGATGATTCTCTGTAGACGTGAGCCCATAATTAGGATAAACCTGAGTTTGTGTCTAAGAGTAAGGAATCTGCTGAGCAGCAAGGGCCTCTTCACATTGAGAATCCTTCTGCGAGTGATGATATGCCTCACATTCCAAAGGGTGTTGACAAAAGAGCCTTGCATAATCAAAATTCCAAGGCCACTCAAAATTATTCCATTGTGGAATATTTGTCCCAGTTGTCATGTGTGATGTATTCTCTTGAGGTACTCCAAAGTTGCTTGGTGTAACATAGTGCATTACTATCTGTTATCGGGGCTATGGATTCTTATAGATCACAACTCATCATGTTTGAACCTTCTAATGTCAAACCTCACCTCCCTTATAATGTTTCTTTCTAGATTCAAGTGGATTATTCCATGAATACAATTTTTAGGATGATGATCGATGAGGGAGCATCGATGTGTGTGATGTCACTTTCTTATTGGAAATATATCGACTCTCCATAGCTCGCTCTGTCCCCTACTCTTCTAACCACATTCGATGTTCATTTCTTTCAGCCCCATGGGATAATTTCCTCCTTCCCCATATAGTTGGTAGAAAAAACCATATACGTTGGAGTAGAAGTAGTCGATGCTCCACTCGATTACAACCTCATATAGGTCACCGTTGAAATTATGCTATGACCGTTGTCATATCTTCGATATTCTAAGTTATTTGTTTTCCTCATGAAGGAAAAATCAAGACTATCAAGAAGTTATATTTCATTCATTCAGATCTAGCTGTGTGGTCAGGATCTATTGTCCCACTAACAAACGATTCCCAAGCGATGACCGAAAGCATTGGCATTGAAATGTATTCTTTGTTGATGGGAACCTTTAATATCCTAGTGTCAATCTCATACATTCATTCCACTCCCGCTAGCTCAAGATCATCAATTCCTATATCCTAAGTGCACCATTTTTGATGATGTACTTTGAGGATCCTTGGATTCTACTATCCTCGTCTGAATCAGTAGAAGGGCTCAAGCATATCCATATGGGTGGTTAACTCTTCTCATTATCCATATTGTCTCGAGATGAAACTGCCTTCCGATGAGGCTACTCTAGAGGAAATGATGGGTTCTAAGAGGCCTTGGGATGATTTACATCATCGATCCTATTTTCTTCTAGAGATAGATCACATCGAAAGAGGATAGTTCCACATCCACATGAGCAATAATGTTGATAGGACCTTGAACCCTTTAGTAAAATATGGTGAATACACTGAAGGGAACATGGAAAATATTTTAAAAACAATCGCTATCAACATATCAAATTATCCCAACGTTGTGGAAAATGTGCTCATTGATGTGAAGTGTTTTCTTGAAGAGATCCATGATTACACTACCTTGTTTAAGGAGTTTCATGATGTTTTCACTTGGTCGTACGAAGAGATTCCAAGGATTGACCCTCTAATTGTTGAACATGAAATAAAGATGTATCATAATGCTAATGCTATTTGACAAAAGTTGAGACCAATCAACCCTAGGAAGGCAACTGCCATACATGATGAGGTAGAGAATCTCCTCAAAGTGGGTTTCATCTATCTAGTTCCCCTTACATAATGGGTTTTGAACCCTATTTTGGTTGATAAGAAACAAGGAACCATCCATGTGTGCATGCATTTCAAGGATTTGAATAAGGCTTGTCCTAGAGACAACTTTTCGACACCGTTTATCAATGAAATTAGTGATGAATGTGCAAAATGTGAGATCTTCTCCTTCATGGATGGATTCTCCAACTACAATAAAATCCAAATTAAACCCTAAGACCAACATAAAACTACATTTATTTTTCATTGGGGAACATTTGCATACCGAAAAATGCATTTTGTTCTTAAAAATTATGGGGAGAATTTCCAGCGAGCTATAAATTTTTCCTTCCACGACATGAGACACATTCTTGAAGCATATTTAGATGATCTGGCTGCTCATTCTCATCGTAGAGACGATCATCTAGATCACCTCCTTTGTGTGTTTTAGAGATGTTGTTATTATCACATATGGCTTAATCAACAAAAATGTAATTTTTGTGTCACTTTGGGGAATCTCCTCGGTTTCATCGTGTGAAATAAAGGGATCATCGTGGACCCTTTGAAGGTTGAGGCAATATTTCAATTGCCTCCCCCATATACCATACATCAACTTCCGAGTCTCCAAGGAAAATCAAATTTCCTTCATCATCTTATCACTATCTACATTGATATCACTAAGGGTTTCATGCATTTTCTCAATCAATGGGTCTCGTTTGAATGGAATATTTGTGTGCAAATATCTTTCAATGTGTTGAAAATGGATTTAATGTCTTCCCCTCTCCTTAGTCCACCCAAATTTACCAGTAACTTCTTCTTAAACCTAGAGGCATTCGATTCAACCGTGGGTATGGTTTTGGTACGAGAAGATGATTTTCTTGTCAAGGATGTCATTTATTACCTGAGTCATGGTTTGTTTGATGTTGAGTTGTGATACTCACATGTTGAGAAGCTAGCTCTGGAAGTTGTCAATTTTGTCCAAAGGATCTGACATTATATCCTCCTTAGTAAAAATACTATTATTGTGGACGTTAATCCTTTCCAATATGTCTTAACTTTTCATATCATCAACGGGAAATACAACAAATGGATTGTTATTTTGCAAGAATTTGAATTAGACTTCGCTTAAGAAAACTACAAAAAGGAATTGGTTTTTGCAGAATTGATGTTAGAGTTTCTAAAGGAAGATAAATAAGAACCATTTGAGGAGTCATTTGTGGACGAGTTCATCTTCCTAATATCTTCTATTGATCCTTGGTACGAAGACATCATTATATATCTCTAGACCTTGAAGTTTCCCTTGCATTATTTGAGAGAAAATCGATGATGCATTTGCCACCAAGAGAAAAACTATCTCATCATTGGTGATACCTTCTATCATCGTGGTGTAGACTCGATTTTACATATTTTTATGACTCATAATGAAGTGAAGTTAATTTTGAATGAATCTCACAATGGAGCATGTGGAGGTCATCTCTCTAGGTTGGAAAGAACCCAAAAAATCCTGCATGCCGGATATTTTTGGCCCGCGATATTCAAATATTGTGTTGACGTGGTCAACAAATGTCATCAATGTCAAGTTTTCACTTGGAAAATGCATGTGCATCCTGCTCCTCTTTTTCCAGTCATCACCATCAATCCTCTTACTAAGTGGGGAATTGATTTTATGACATGCCACATGCCTTTGGCTAGGGTGCATATTTACATCATCGTGGTCATCGATTACTTCACAAAGTGGGTGGAGGCCATGCCTACATTTTCGAGAGATTGTGAGACTACCATTTTTTTCATATTCAATCAGGTAATTATTTGGTTCGGTGTTTCGAAAGACATTGTCACTAACCATGGAAGTTACTTTCAGAAAAAAATGATGTCAGTGCTCACATCAAAATTGGGTTTTAGGCAAGAATATTTGTCTCCATATTACCCGCAAGGGAATTTCCAAGTTGAGGCTATTAATAAATATCTCAAAACCATTCTCCAACATACCATTAATGTGAGTAAGACACATTGGCATATCGTGATCTATCCATATTTATGGGCATATCGAACTGTGGTTACTACCGCTACTAGTTTTTCGCCATTCCAACTCATTCATGGATTGGAGGAAATTTTACCAATTGAATGTGAAATCCCTTCACTTAATATCATTGTAGAGATTCTACCCGACTCTTCTGAGTTAGAAGTGCACATTGACCATCTGGAGCATCTTGATGAGAAGTGTTTTGATGTCACCATCACAAAAAAGGCACATAATAAATGAGTTAAGAATCAATATGACAAGTCCATGCACCCTAGGGTCTTCTCTGACGATGACCTTGTGTTGGTCTATGATCAGGACAAAGCCGCATTGGGGGTAGGCAAGTTCAATCCATTGTGGCATGGCCCATACATTGTGAAACATTCCCTGTGGAAATGTGCATACGAGTTGGAATATTTTTAAGGGAATGCACTTCCAGAGCCCATAATTGAGTTCTATCATAAGAAGTATTATGCCTAAGCATTTACACCTAGGAATTATTCTTGTAAATTATTTTACATTGTTGTATTATGTGGTAGTATAGATCTTTTTTTTCATTAGTGGTTCTTATGGTGCTTCTACTTGGTTGGAATATATCATGGGATTATTTGGTGTTTGTAGGGTTCACTGATGGCATTATCCATCACACTCAGAACCTAGCTTTCGTTGCTTGGGGGATTTATTTTCCCACGGGCCAATTGATTACTTCTGAAGGTGCTTGTCTTGGGCCATATACTAACAATGTGGTTGAATATAGTGTTGTTGTAAAACTTCTTCATGACTCCATTGTGCATGGCATTCAATCCTTAGAAGTTCGTTTGGACACTCAATTGGTAGTGTCTCAGCTAAACGACGAATATCGTATTCCTGACCCTATGCTACGTCATCATGTCCTTCGGGTATGTTTGTTGGAGTGTTATTTTTATTACATTATTTATGTTCTTGTTCCAAGAAATTCCAATTCATTATGTGATGCATTTTCTAACTACATATTAGATTGGAATTTATATCATTCACATTAAATCAAAAGCACAAATCATACATGTATATATTAAAATCATGTGCACATTATCATTAAGGAAAAATGATCATCTGTATATATATCATTATCATACTTCATTAAACACAAAAAGTGGATCATGTTACAAAAAAGGATTTTTAGCCCGATTGTCCTTCTCTAAGGATCGACAATACAAAAATATACATGATCTCATCATCATGGTCCTAAGGGCCCTTCCCTTCCCTTGGCACGTCTCTCATATCACACTGCAAAATTTTATAGATTCCAAAAGAGACACACCCTTTCCCGTGTTACCCCAACTACATGTCGTTGCATCTACTCTGACAAATCTTCAACTTGTATCATTGGCAATGGGTGTACCAATCTCTCTATATTCCTCTAGACATTATCCAATACTCTATCGAAATCTCCACATGGTTGGACGTCATGACCACATCGTCCACGTAGAGGAAATCCACAAGGTTTCCTTGGTCCCACATCTATATGATCAGACAATCACATTATTATCTTGATGTGCAAAAAAAAATATTTACTTCTTAAAATTATAAAAATATAAAAATAAAATAATTTCTAAAACAAAATATTATATTGATATCTTAGTAGGCACTTCCAAGAGGAATATGAATCTTTTGATCTTTTTGATAATCTATCCTCACATAGGGATAATCCTCGATCACAACTACTTAGCATGACCACCAAGCAAAAAACGAATCATCCCAGGGATCACCTAGTTGCCCCCCTCGCTGCCTAGGGAGTACCTCAGTCCATCATTCCATTGTTCCATATATGATATAATTCATATGGATGTCCACTTTAAGACTCATCATGGGTACTCTCTCAAAGAAGAAATCACACAAGAGGCTTCCAAAGCCCAGGTTCTTCATTTTTCCTTTCTTGCATCTTGTTAACTGGGCCTTCATGAACATCAACATTGAGGTGCTCCAATAATATAATATAGGCTTCAAGTATTCTCTTTCATAGAAAATCACTGCTCTTGAAGCTTGATGTTGTGATGTTCATGCTGTAATTTGGGTAATCGTCAACACGATGATCTTAATACTGAGGCTTTCAATATGATTTATTGGGAGTTGGCTCCCAACTTTCTCTGTCTCAACCAAGCAATAGAAATAAATGTATTCATTGATTGTTAGACTAATGGGCGCTTTGAATTTAATTTTACTATATCACCTCACCATGATAGCCCAATAAGGAAATATATATCCTCAATCTCAATCCTCAAATATTTCCCTATAATCATGAGAGCATCTGCTTCTAGCTCCTAGTAATCTATCAATCTTTCAAGCAATTGTCATTGGGCCCTAATCCCATTACAAAAAAAGAACTTGTAAAATACTCATTTTCGAGGGATTCTTGAGCCTTTGGGTCATCCATGACCTCATTATCAACATCCCCATGCTCTCTCTCCCTCCATTCAATCACCATCCCACAAGCATTACAAATTTGTTGAGTTAGAATTTTTTTAATTTTGGGTTTTTGCGTAGATGTACATGAATTTCAGTTATGAAAAACATGTATGTACATGGATCCTGTCAAAAAAATCCATATACATATCTGCAAGACATTAAAAAAAAATTTCACCCCTTAAAAAATCACTAAAATTAAAAAACTTATGGATGAAAATGAAGAGGAGGAAGTGGTCTCTTACCTGGTCCAAGAACTTTCAGATTCTGAGCAATGTGTGTCTTGTTATCACACAAACTATAGTTTGGTAAAATCCCAACCCAATCCATGAGATGGAGATAACTATGGGAGAGTCTAACCATTTTCACCTTAGATAAACCCTCCCCTCACTTTAGTGAAGAATAAATCCAACACAAGGGGGGGATACCGGGTGACCCTAGGGGGAAGTGAGATGGAAAGTGAGGTTGTGGAAGTGAATCCCATATAGGTTAAAATAATAAGTAGAGGATGGCTCGAAAACGAGTCTTGGAGATGGTCAATGGTTTCCAAGTGCTTGAGTACTTGCAAAAGATTGGTGTACCTTCCTGAGACACAAGAACACACAAGATACAAGACCAATAATCTAATGGAAAAACAAGTGAATCTTGTTGTCCTAGTTAGTAGAAATATATAATGATATAAATCAGAAATGAAATGATAAGAAGTTCTGCTAGACAAGTCACTAAAAGTCCAAGAAAATATGAAAGAGACTAACTAGCAATTACTAGTGGAACTCAAGTATGATAGCACCAGACTTTAACAACAATTAAAGGCTGTTAGATACAAGTATTGAAGAAATTTTATTTCATATTTATGGCTGTGTCAAACTAGTGCTACAAAAAAAAATTCCAACCATCGAAATTTACAAGTAAACCACCCAAAAGAAGCACAACAATTAGTAGATTAATTTGGTAGCTTTCTAGCAACTTTTGACGGTTAAAAAATGAGTAATTTTGAAAGTTATGAAGTGTTTTTTTGTATCCCTAATGAATGTAGCAAAAAATTATCACAGTAGCAATAATCCTTGGAGAAACAAGAAACCCTAATGGCTTTGGCTAACCTTCGACATATAGAAAAGATTCCAATTTAAACAATTTCAATATCTCGTGATTCTACGTATCCCAATGCAATGATTTTATTTATCCAATGCAAGAGATTGGTGATTTTAACTATTGGGTTATAGATTATTTTAAATAAAATAGGTAGTTGTGCTAATTTCTTGGGGGTGTAATCCCTTTTACTCCCCAAGGCAAGCAAGACTAGCTAGGAAAAACCTAGGAGGGTGTAACCCCTTTTACTTCTCTTAGTATTCCTTTGTGAAACAAATTATTCCAAGACAATTATGATAGGCTTAGTGGGTTGTATGCCCTTATACTCCCTAAAATATTTTAAAATTAACCTTGCAACTAAGAAAAGAAGCAATAACAAGAGAGATTCCTTACCTAGTCCATGAATTAACAAGATAAACTCCTTTTAACCAAGAAAATTTCACCATAAAAGAAAGAAATAGCCTCCAATAAATATATCACCTTATTCATCCAATATCCAAGACAAATCATCACAAGAGATGGTAGCAAAGAGTGATAGGTAAAATTTCCTAAATAGGGTGAAATATTTCATCTAAGGAGTCTTTCTCCAAGTGAGAATGCTATGATAAATGAAAAGAGTTTGATCTCTATTTATACAAATATCCTAAAAAGTGTTTGTCCACTTAAATTTAGGGTAAACCACAAAGTAAGGGGTCAAAAACCTTTTTTTTCCCCTTTACATCATAAATTCAAATTTAACTTTTAAAAATTGCACATAAGAAACCCTAATATGACATCATCCCTATCTAGGGTGATGTTTTGGCACTTTTAGGTGGATGTCGAGCTTGTGGATGAATTGTTGGGCCTCCAAAGGCATTCTTCCCCAGAACTAGGGTCTTCTCCATCAAGTTGAGGCTTCCTTTGCATCCAAAGGCAACGTTCATATTCCTTGTTTTCACAAGGTGTGGGTCATGGTATCCAACCTGTGGGATTCAATCCCCAAGGAAGCCCAAGCTAGGCTTGTTCTTTCAAAATTGTCCACCAACTAGGTCCTGCAAAGACAATGAATATGTCCTCCAAGGATATCAATTCAAATGCATCATTATAAGTAAATAAAACCAAATAAAAGAGCCACCTAAGCATGTGCATCAAAATCCACCTCATCAAACTAAAAAAGTACTCAAAGACCCTATGCAATTTTCCAAGTTTAGGTATGGGAGGGTTGACAATGTGATCTATTGGGTGAATCATACCTCAAGTATTGGAGTGTTTCCCAAGTGGACCCCTCTCTAGGTCATGTGGAGAAGGTGACATGGATTGGGGAAATAATTTTTGGCATGGGGTTCACGACATACAAGGGATTGTAGTGTCTCATTTATGGGTTACTTTGTAGAGGGTTTGGTGCACCTTCGTTTTCAATGCATCCTTTTTCCAAGCCCATTTATTTCCATTAATTAATTAAGGTCCAAACACTAGGTACTCCCTATGGGTTAATCGATTAGCTTGGGGGGCAGTACCACAATGTCATTTTAAGGGATAGGTACACATAGTGCCATGGGGGTATATTATATCTTGTAACAAACTTGTGTAGATCCCTCAACAAGTGGGTCATTTATATATATATGTGTTTTCTTTTGTAGGTCTTTGATTTTTTTAGGAGAAACATTTCATTTTTCTCAATACCTATTTGGGCAAACATCTGAAAGGTTCATAATTTGGTTTTTATCTTTTTCTAGCCACATTCCCTCTGGGCCTTCAACCCCTTCTTCCCATGAAATGAGGGACAATCCCTTCTTGGGTCAGTACACCCAAAAATCCCAAAAGATAAGGAGATGATGGGATGAAGTGTGAAAAGTGGAAATTATGGTCGGTAATGGTATGATGACCTGTTAAGGGGACCTCCCAGTAGAAAACCTATCCCTAAGGGTGACCACTTACTAGGGCGCAATTTCAACCACTAAGGTGAAATAAAGTAAAGAGCATAATTTACAAGCAGCCGTTACATAATCAAAAGAAGTTTTAAATGCAACAGACTCAAATGCCTTAAATATTGAAATGACACTCACCATAATACCTTGCTTGTACCTCATGGATCAATACCCAATGTCTTCTGAAAGCAAGCTGGTGTGGGGGATATAATCATGTTGAACTTGATACTTGTGGTGGTGAGGTGGGCCTCTTCTTGTGCAAGTAGACAGTTCCAACCATATACCTCTCGGTACTCCATGTCTTCAACCTAAGGGCTTTGAGATGTCATCTCAGTTATCCCTAGGAAATGGGGATAAGATATGGCTCCTACTTGGGGACATGTACTCGCTGTATCATTCATGAGAACCACAACATCTCCTGGTGGACCTGTGCCTACACTGAAACATAAAATTGTAAAATCTAGGGTGGTTATATCACCCTTCATCCATATCAAAATCAAAACTCAAAAATAACAACTAATTTAGAAAGAAATTTTTTGCAATTTTTTTAGAAAATTTCTAAAATAAATATATAATATGATGAAAGTAATATGCAAATGAAACATGAAATGAAACTAAACTACTATGATCAATCAATATTTAAATGCAAGAAAGCAATATGACCTACCTACTTATCAGGGGCCCTGGGTCCTTGAAGATCAGGTCTTGAAAATGTCAAGTGAAGTCATATAACCAATGTAACCACCTCCTCAAAATTTCATCAAGGTATATCCCCCTGTGATTAATCATGTATTACAAAAAGAATAAGTTAAGAATACAATAGTCATAAGCATAAGTAAGCATGTAATTAATCATAGAGAGAAACTCATGGAGATGGGTGGGAGGGAAAAAATCTTGTTGGAGAGAATGGCCACAAGCATGATCAATCCATCTCTGAATTGGGATACCATGTATAGGCGATGGCTCATTTTCATCCTCACTTAGAATATCACTGCACCCTGAAAGATGAAAAACGATAAGAGATCCCAAGAAAATATTATGATTCCCTAAAGAAGAGGAAACAATATTAGGGATGACCTCAGGTCCTAAGAAGGACTCTTTTACCACACCCAAAATATGTTTCGTCTTCATCTGCAAATATTTTCGAAGGGCCCCAAGATGAAAAAACTCCTTCTCTATGGTGCAAATCTTTGACTTCTCTGGAACAACCACGTACTGATATCCATATAAATCTAGGGGCGAAAGTGGCTGAAATTTTTCATAGAAAAAAATATATATCCCCAAAAGGATATGCATCACAACTCCCAAAGGATGACTAAATATCACCCTAAGTATGATGCAACATGTCATCCTCGAATGGACGAAACAAATCTGTAACCATATCATTATCAGGATGACAAACTTTTGAATCATACATGCATGAAGACCAGTCCTCTGAAGACAACAACTCAAACTCCTTTTCTTGAGAGCTACCTTCAATGTCGTAGATATGATCTCCAACAAAAATAATGCAACCCACACCCCATATACGTCTCCCAACATGTATGAAATCATAAATATGTTGATCAAACATGTTAGAAGGGTCTTCCACAAGATCATCTACGTCACTTATGCTGGTCATTTCTTCATCTTCATGTGTGGGAGGAAGGTCTGGCAGGATAACTTCACCTTCATCAAGTGAGATAATGGACACCAATGTCTCATCTAGGTCTTCATCATTGAGATCTTCTTGAAAATTTCTTCATGGATATGTTCTTCCAACACTTTTTCTGTAGTGGGTGGATGATACTCCTGTATTTTTCCATTCCTCGCTTACTGTTTCATCATCCACCAGAAAACCTTATCTGTAAAGAGTGTCTTTGAGCTCTTGGAAAGTGTCTTGAAAATTATGAGTAGTTGGCTGACAATGCCTATTAAATTCTTCAATGAGATTTTTAGAAGATGGGATACTTTTCAGATCACGAGTGTGCAAGCCAACTCCTTTGACTTGATTCTAGAGAAGAAACAAAATTTTTCATCAACACATCTTCATGTAGCACATTTAATCTTGAAGAATACTTCATGTAATTCATGACATGGGTGACTGGTAGAGATGGATTACCATCAAATTTAGTGCAATTCATCCTCCACTCCATAG
Organism: Picea engelmannii; assembly: GCA_009831015.1. NCBI lineage: Eukaryota > Viridiplantae > Streptophyta > Pinopsida > Pinales > Pinaceae > Picea > Picea engelmannii. The sequence goes on from ML781062.1 coordinate 15,384, forward strand.
AGCAATTATTTGGATATCCAGGGATATTATGAACATCAATAGAAGGGTAAAACTTATGGAATTCCCATGGTAAGTCCTGTGACACCATGGTTCCATTACTTAGGGTAATACCTCAATGGAATCACCAGATGAATTTTATGAAAAACACATCAAAAAAGGAAAAGGGAAATTCCCTCAAATGGAGTCACCAGGTAAGCTTACGGGAAAGGATTTGGGATCAAAGATTTCCAAAGTGTCATTAGGGAATGAAAGAGGATTCAAAATCCTCCCTGGAATTGACACCAAAATTTTATCACACAAACTATA
>ML781062.1:21902-33198 GCA_009831015.1 Picea engelmannii
TATTTCACCCTTGTTCGCTGAAGATTCAATAATATAAAGATTGGTAAAGAAAACGCGTTTTATGACCATTTTATCCCTACCTTGGGGCTCTATCTAAGCAGGCGTTACATAATCAAAATAAGTTTTTAATGCAACAGACTCAAATGACTCAAATATTGAAATGACACACACCATAATACTTGGCTTGTACCTCATGGAGCAAGACCCAATGTATTTTGGAAGCAATATGGTGTGGGGGATACCATCGTGATGAACCTGAGATTTGTGGTGGTCAGGTGGCCCTCTTTCTATCCAAGTGGACGTTGTCAGCCATATGCCTCTCGGTACTCCATTTCTGCAACCTAAGGGCCTCAATACATCATCTCCTTAGTTATCCCTAGGGAATGGGGATAACACGTCCCATACTAGTCCTCGAAAGGTTAAAAGATAAAAAGGGCTCCAAATGCTCTCCAAATGGTAAAAGTTCAAATACTATGGTAAAACGTGTGTTTTCACCTATTTTAACTCATTTTTTCCACTTTTTATATAATGTTTTATTGCCTTTTAAAATTTTTACACCATTTAGACTAATGAAAGTGCCTAGGAGATGTTTTCTTATGTTGTTTTCCTTGAGATAATTCTTTTTCCCACATATATTTTATATATGGTGGCATTTTTCGACTTCTTTGACAAGTATTGCGCTTCTTACTCGCATATAGGGTAGGTTTCATTCTGCTTGCATAATGCATTTATCCATATTGATTAGATATTTTCCATAGGTTCAACCCGATTCATTGCGAAATTATACCTTCAAGATTCTCTAAAGGTGTCGTTTACGAATGGTATATCTTCCCTCTTCATGGGTGTCCTAGTTAGTTCCTCACTATCCATTTTGGCACCCATGCTACAATTTTTATGTAGGCTTGGAATCCATGTTTAGTCCCGCCATGAATTTTCATTGAAGATTCATATCTTCTTCTCATCTATTGCTAGCCAATTACCTACGAGGCTTCAAAAAATTGGTTGTATTGAGTTGTATTTTCATTTCATATTGGCCACTCATGCTTTTCAGGCTTGATCTTGTTGTTATATAGCCCACTGTATATGCATTCTTTAAAAGTTACTAGCCTTGCAATACTACCCTTTTCAACTTGACACATGTATCCCTAGAGGAAACTTTCCCCCAAGTGTCCATATCCTGCACATGCTTTCCTTGTATTGAGCATAGGTATGTTCCTCGTGCTTGGAACTGTTTTTCTTTCTCGCGACACTCATTTCCTCCACTGTATCATAACATTATTTTATTCTTTTTTTTAGGCATCATAATATGAAAAAGACAAAAAAGTAAAAAAACAAAAAAGAAGGATGGGAATAAGTCTCGTTTTTATATATATGGTAGCTAATGTTTCCCTTGAACAAAACACAATCTTATGAGTCTTTACCTCATTATTTGGTGTTGTATGGCTTTAGGAGGCCTTTTTATTATTTTTTAGCATAATCTCTTCTGACCAGTTATTCTTGTATTCATATGGAGTGTTTGTTGGTGCTTCCTATGTCACAAATGTATCCCGGTTTATATTTAATTCTACCTAAGTCACATTTTGTGTCATGTTTCTTTTCAAGGTAAGTCAACCTATGTCGACCATTCTGCAGAAAACTTGACTTTTCAAGTTGGCCTTCCCATGTCAATCAAGTAATTCTTAGTTTCAAAAGTATCTTTGTATCTCACTCATGCTAGTATAGAATTCCCCCATTGACTTCTTGTTGGTGTGTCTTCTCTTATCGACTACGACACATTACTCTGAGAGTATGACCTTGATTTTCACCCTAGGCATATTTACATCATTGATAGGTGACCTTGTGCTCAGCAAATGAAAAACCATAATTGATCGTTGACTAAGTGGTTTCCCTTGTGTTCGAAGTCAACAAACATTATCACACATATGGATTCATGTGGTGCCTTGGTTTCCATTTGACCCCATTGGTGGATTCCTTGTCTTTTCCAGTAGTATCCCTCATTGGCTACTATTCATAGAGTCTCTATCATGTGCTATTCCATCTGGTATATGTCAGAGTTGTACCTCGGTTTGTCCCTTTCAATGTTTTTGTCTGAGTCCTTCCAAAGCTTTGGACTTCTACTACTCCTGATGCTAGATGATGGTGGATTCCTTAATTCCTTCCTTCCAGTGGATCTCTTCCTATCAACTTCAACAAATCTTGCTCTGGGACAGGGATCTAGAGTCCTTTTTAGTACTTTGGGGCTTGCAGTCATTAGTGGAAGATTACTTCTCTATTGAAAGTGGGAATACATCAATGTCCCCTTCTTGATAGATTCTATTAGGTGTTCAACATCAACTCCTTTATTCACACTTGTTAGATTGTACTAGGTACCTTGACGCCCATTATCATTATCAATGGGTTGTCTCACATTTGTTAACAATATACATCAGTGACCAGTAATCAAATGATGTCTCATTGTGTTCACTGTGTAGACTCGTACCATGACGGGTTGTTTTGAAGACCTCGAGTGAAGTATGAGAATAACATATTTTGTGCTCCTACCTGACTTGTATTGATTGTACCACTCTCTTCAACATTGGTACTTGTAGAGGATCAATTTGTTCACTCCATTGGTTACATATATCCTCTATTTTTAGTCTGATACATAGGTCCATTGTGTATCCATTCATGGCTATGATCTTCATTTTTTCATGGATCCATTGTGTATTTTTCTCGTGGCCATAATTGTTAATTCTATATATATTACATGGATCCAATGTGTACATATTTTGTGGCCATGGACATCAGTTATGCTTTTATCACTCATGAATACCCAATGTACTTGATTTGGCGGCCATGCTTACACCACACTCAAGCATGGGAATTCCTGACTTGAGAAGAGAGTATCTTACTTGATTATGTTGTAGGTAATTTTTTGGGATTGGTCTTCAAATACTCCCACCTAATGCCCCCTCCACAATCTCATGACTATTTTGTAATGGATTTCAGGCATCGGTTTCTCTTCTGACCTCACAGATTAGGGGGCATTTGTTATAGCATCATTTAACACCACATGTGCTCATGATAACTCATTGGCATCAATTACATCCCTTTCCCTTCTTGCAAGACCAAAACCCCCCTTTTTCTCATAAAAAATACTTAAAAAAACCCATTTTGCATGATATACGCGACTTCCTTTAAAGAAACTCACTTATGTACGCCCCTTTCTAATTATAAACCCACATACATGTTAAATTGGCTCAAAAATAATAAATCCCAACATTTTGGGCGGAGTTGATGGGTTCCCTACCTCCTGTAGCCCATTCATAACTACTCTAGCTGTTAAAAGGGAGTATAAATTAGAACCTTAGGGTGGAGGAAAAATAGAATAGAGAAATGCATCCTTATGCTGGCCTTTTTCTTATAGCCTTGCAAGTCCCCTTTCAACCTTGCATTTGATATTTTCCTTCCCATCTAAAAACCCTTGTTTTCAAAATTTGTGTTCTCCCTATATTATCAAGAAGAAATCCTTTTCCTTCCTTGGACCTATTGGAACACAAAGATTTGGAAGTTTTGCTTGTCATCTCTGTCCTTGGGAGGAGGAACTTGGAGCCTAGTTTCATGACCGTGCTGCAGTGGTTACAAGTTGTATCCAATTTCTATGTTATTAATAATAAAAGATCTCTTGTTCTCGTCCAATTCTATTTGAAAAAAGTTACCAACTTAACGAGAACTCTACAGAGTTATTGTTTTTTTAGGGGTCACATTTTTTACCTCGCTTTGAAAAGTTGTGCTACCAGTAGCACCCCCACCCCCCTTTTTAGGTTGTTTTTTGATATTTAAATTTTCTTATCCATAATGTATCACATTTTTTTTAATGCTTAATTTTTCAACTATTTTCAAAATTTTCTAAATCGTTTATTTATTTATTTTTTCAATGGTGTTTTTAATCATTTTTTCATGTTTTTTTTCAATGTTAAAAATGTTGTATACCATTTAATTTTTTGAAATTAAGTTTTTTCTTATAATGATGTCTCCTTAATTAAGTTATGGTGCCATACTTTTTAAATATAGTGTGAACTATTATTTTTAACACATTTTTTTACCTTTACTTCAATACATATGAAATAATTGTAGTTAAATAACACTATTTTTAAATATTTAGCAAAAAAATACACATTTTAAATCCATATATAATAAAAAAAACTATACAATTTGGAAGCTATATGTTTAAAATAATATGTCGAATAAAACATTTTTATGGACATAATTGAACAAAAAAAGTTAAAAAAAAAGATAACATTTTTTTTCCATCATTTGAAGTAAAAAATTAACAACATTTAATGCCTTTTTCCTTAGTATGTTGATTCATATACAAATAAAAATAAAAGGAAAATAATAAAAAAGATTCATCATAAAACAACAATAGACACATATTCATTCTTATTTTAAAATTTTAAAGTCAAAACATTATAGTTATAGCTTATAAAAAATTTGCAAAATTGAGCATAGTTTTCAAGGGCATCTTAAAACTAATCAACAATATCATACATCCCAAATTCATCATTCTCAAGAGACACATCATCATCTTCTTGGACATCATTATGCGCTTTCATTCTGTCATTTTTCTCTTCCATTGGGTCTTTGATATCCACAAGTTCTCCAAMGTGATCCTTTCCAATCAATCCTCCTAATGGTACTTGTTGGATTTTTACTCTTCTACTTTATCATTCATCTAMTTTGATCCTACCCTACTGTCAGAGATTGAACTAGGTTCAGACTTATAAATTTCCCCCAAAAATCCCTCTAAAACTATCATCCCTCCTGGTAAACTAGAAAGAAACACAACACATAGGGTGTACTGCACTGTCTCACCYRAGATAGCTCTATGGGTGGCTGCAATACTCAGGTGTTTWMAAMCTGGGAATGTGTGGAGATCTATGGTTGGATCATGCAATCTTTATTTACTCAGTCTAACATCTGATTATATCATTCATTCTATTCATGCATGTGAAATACTAGATCTAACTAGTTAAGTCATTCATCACTTAACAACAATAGAGACACATACATTCATTCACATAACACAGGTGTTACAGTGGTTCACCCCCTCCTGGGCTACGTCCATAAAGATCTGGCTCTCAAGCTGTTTATTATAGTTTAGTAACATATCACGCCGCGTGTGTTTACAATCTTAGATATTACACTCTTCAACAGGCTCCTCGATCCCTACGAGGTTGACTAGATCTCACCAGGCTCCTCAACCTATGATCTAACCCTTGGGATTGAGTCACTCACTACTTCCCTAGCTCACCAACTTTTTGAATAGTATAGTTCTTACAAATATCTTCCATCTGTTCTCTACTCTTTTCCTCTCTATCTTTTCTATCCCTGCCTCTCTTTCTCCTCCTTAGTACTACCCATTTATATTCTTGGTTCATCATCTATTACAATACATTGCAAAAACCCTAACCCTAGGTTCGTTAGGTATTCCTTGCATGCGTGCCTTGCATGCTTCCCTCACACGTGCTTCCTTTCCTTCCAGCTGTCCTTTCTTCCTATCATGTTTCTTTTCCCAAAAATATCCTTGTCCCCTGACTCGGTCTGCATCCAACAAACCCCCAACATTGACATGTGGCTCGGGACATGTGGCTTGTCCCGAGCCACCTAAGCTTTGTGTGCTACCTTGATAGCTCCTACGAGCATATGGAACTTATCTATGAGTTCCCTTTCTTGTGTTTGAGTCTACACAATATTTCCTCTGAGAGTGTCCACCACTTGCGCTGTAATCTCCTTGCTGATCATTTCTACGCACTCTGTCTGAATTTGTGCCATGTTCTTCTTTGCTTCCTCTGCCTGCGCAATGACTTTTGCTGCTATCTCTTGAAGAGGTTCCATTTGATCTTGTGGTTCCTTCTTCTGTGTCTGCACATCTATGAGGTCTGCCTGTAGCTTCTTCATGTCTTGTACTCCTTTGAGGCACTCAATGATCTTCATCATTTTCTTCCTCTGCTTGAGGTCCTAGATAGATGTGCTTATATTTTCCTCCTCCTGGTCCTATTGCAGGACCTGTTGATCCTCCTTCATCTTTGTCCATAGATGTGATGCTCTATCGAATAAGTCGACAACTGTGCTGACTTGTCGTTCCATTTCCTCCATCTTCCCTGTTGCTTCCTGTTTCCTTTGCTCCTTTACCTCCGGGGGAGTGGTAGGGATGAGTTGTTCCCGGAGGTTCTCGATATCCTGCCTATATTGATTGATTGTTTGCACAATATGAACAATTTTCTTCATCGTCGTGGGCTCTGCTATTTGCACGTTCTTTGGAATTATTTCATAGGATACAACCAATCCCTTCTCGAGCCTATATGTGCGATCCTTTTCATCTTTGGTATCAATATTGAATTGTTTGAGCACCAACTCCGACCCCTCTTTGTTGTCCTTTGTGTGCTGCAATTCTGCTACATCTGTTCATGCACGTGACTGCACCTCCTATGCGACATTGACTTGCAGTTTATATAACACCTTTAGTATCCACCCCATTACCAATTTTATTTGCACCTTTTATTTTTGTTGCGCTACCTCTCCTTTAGTTGTGTGTTGTCTTCTGTTGTCTGGTGCAGTAACCCCTCTGTTGCTACAGACAATCCTTTGTTGTCTGGTGCATATTTTTTTTAAGTGCTAGGAGGTCAACTATCCCTATACAGCTTCAGTTGACTCCCATTGACCATTCCTCTGATTTTTGTTCCTCCCAAATCCTTCAAATGTACAACTCCCCCATCCGTGATAGTCTTTACTTCATATGGTCCCAACCAATGCATTCTAAGTTTTCCTGGGTGTTGAAGAGATCTACTATTGTACACCAAGACTAGGTTTCCCTCCTTGAAATTTTTTCTCTTGATATGTATATCATGCCAAGCTTTGTCCCTTGATTTCTGTACCTCTTGGTGAAACCCTACTAGAATCCTATCTTCTTCCATCATCATCAGCTGGCTTAGCCTTTCTTGTACTGTGCCTCACTCTGTCATGTCCATAATTGTTTCTACGTGTAGGCTAGGTACCAAAAAATCTAATGGCACCACTGCTTCTTTTCCATACACCAATCTGAATGGTGTCTTCCCTATCAATTTTTTTCATATGGTCATGTATGCCCACAGTACTGATAGTATCTTCAAGTACCAATCATCCCTATTAACATTGAAGATATTTGTCAATGCATTTTTGAGGATCTTATTAAAGGTTTCCACTGTTCCATTTGCTTGAGGATGATATGGTGTACTCTTTTTGATGATAAACTTAAAAATCCTCAGTCATTGCCTTAATAGTGTTGTTAATGAAGTGAGTGCCTTGGTCACTCATCAAAATCCTTGGGCATCCAAATCTAGTGATCACCTGCTCAAACAAGAAGTGTGATTTTGTCTCTATGCTGCAATATTTTATTGGTGCTTCTTCTGCCTATCTTGTTAAGTACTCTGTCGTAGTAATAATATACATCTCTTCTGACCTTTTTGCTGGTGGGTTAATTGGTCCCATAAAATCTATTGCCCATTTGTCGAATACCTGCAATGTTACTTGTGGCTTCAGGGGAATCTCATACTGTCTATTAGGTTTACCAACCCTCTGACACACATCACATCTATGGCAGTATTCCTTTGAATCTCTGTGAACAGTCAGCCACCATAGTCCTGCGTGCAATACCTTTTGCATGTTATCTTTTTCTGCATAATGTCCTCCTGCTATTCCCTCATGGGCCTTTACTAAAATCCTAGGTATTTCATGTTCTAATGCATATATTCTCAATATGATTTCTGCACCCATCTTGTATAAGTGTCTTGCAATCAATTGATAGTCGACAACTCTGACTACAAGATTTTTCTTCCGTGCAGTGTTGAATTCTTGTGGTGCATTCCATGTAATAAAGTATTGAATGATGTCGACAAAACATTCATCAACTACTTGGAATGAAAAAAACTGTGCATCGGGAAAGTTTTCCTCTAGATTCACAGGTTCCTCTATGTTAGTGATCCTTGATAGGTGATCAGGTCCCGCATTCAACTTCCCTGGTTTGACTATCACTTCGAAGTCAAATTCCTGGAACAACAATAACCATCTACAAATCCCCCCTCCAACACTGTCTTGTTGACGAGGTATTTGAGAGATGAATGGTCTGTAAACATCTTGAAATATTTTCCCAATAAGTAATGTCTGAACTTCTGAAGCACATAGACCATAGCTAAGCCTTCTCTCTCTATGGTATTGTAATTCTTCTCCGAATTTGACAATTTTCTGCTAAAAAATGCTATAGGATGGTCCAACTCCCCTGTTCCTGGCTATACTAGAATAGATCCAAGTGCTATGGTTGATGCATCTACATGCACATGGAATGCCTTTTCCCAATTCGAGAATACTAGTATTGGTGCGGTTACCATCTTCTCTTTCAGGGTGTCCAATCCTCACTGATAGTCCTCATTCCACTAAAACTTGTTGTCTTTTCTCAACAATTTCTCCATCAGCGCAATGATCTGCGCATACCCTTTTATAAATTTCATATAGTATCTTGTGTGTCTCAATTTTTCTCTTAAATGACATACTGATTTTGGTGGTGGTAGATTAACAATTACTGCAATCTTGGCAAGATATAATAGCAAGCCTTGTTTGCATACTATATGGCCCAATAGTATCCCAAAGAGTGTTTCAAAGATGCACTTCTTGATGTTTAACGATATCTGACACTGCCTGCATATTTCTAACATCAACCTCAACACCCCTACATGGTCTTTCAACAGACTGTAGACTGTCCAATCGTCCAGTTATACCTCTAAAAATGGGTGGATGAATTCTTTGAATGCATCTATGACTACTCTGGAAACTATTGCTGGTGCATTATTTAGTCCAAAAGGAATGAATGTGTACTGGTAGAAACCCCATTATGTGGAAAAAGTGGTCTTGTACCTGTCTTTTGGAGCTATCTTGATCTGATGGTACCCTGAGAATTCGTTAGTGAATGAGTAAGCTTCCTGACCTCCTACATTCTCCAACACCTCATCTGTGAAAGGAGTAGGGAAAGGGTCATGTAGGTAAACATCGTTCAATTTACTCAGGTCGACACATATCCTTATTCCTCCCTTCTTATTCTCATAGACTACCATAGGGATTACCCATTCCGATTCCTCTACTGGTTTTATGATTCCAGCCTCCAACATCCTATCAATTTCTACTTTCACTTTTTGCTTATATATTGGGTTTAGTCTATAGGGTCTCTATCTGATCGGTCTTACCTCATATTTGAGCGGTATCTTCATTTCACCTAGCTCTCATGCTATGCCTTTCATCTATGTGGACATTATTGGGAACATGTCGCTATACTCATGTAGTAACTCTATTATTCTTTCCACTGTTTGCTCATCCCAGTAATCTCCCATGCTGGCCATTTTGGGATTCTCAATTGTCCCAATGTTGACTTTATTCACCTTGATCGGCACAATAAATAATTCTGATTCCTGAGGTGGACCTTCCACTTCTCTTGCAACTTCAACTTCCTCTATCTGAATGTTTTGTGGGTCATCTTCATCTAGTGCTTCTTCGTGCATGTGGTAGCATGACAATAGTTCTTTTACTGTCTGTCTGGTCTTCTGTTTCTCTTCTGTCATGAGTTCAATTTCCGGTTCTTTGATGAATATCACCCCTATGATTCGTTTAAGTAATGAGTCTATGTTGGGTTTCTCATTCTCAAATGAGAAAGTGACTATAAAATTCTGCTATAAAATTGTCTAGTCTGTAGTTCCTCTGTGCAATTCCTGGTCTGTATACCAGTTTTCCAGAATCCATTCTAATGTGTGAAAAAAATGATGAGGCCATTCCGTTGGTGGTGTCATCCTCCATAATTTTATGCACTTATCCAAGTGTTTTGCTGGTGCCCCCCGTCCATCATCTTTCTACAGTTGGTTTCTTCTCTATTATGTGCCAAACTTAATGCACAGTAACCTCTTACATTAGTACCAGTCCTTAACTATCTCTTTGTGCGCACCCCACTACCTTGAAGGTGTTTCCTTGAGTGATATATATAGGGCTAAGAGCCTATGATTTTCTAACACTTCATCTTCGTATCATGTTAAGAATGATTCTAAGTCATTCACTCCATGGAAGCTAGGAGGTTCCCTTATCTTCGTACCTACCCATCTGACTGCGCGGTCTATTCTTGCACATCTTCTTGTGGAGACTTTGTGTAACCTCTGCTGCTAGTTCTCTAAGCCTATATTTGCAATTGGATTCAAATAATATTCTTCTTGCATGATGGTTAATTTCCTCTAGGTCTAAGCAAGTGGGTTCTACAAACCGTTCCCCTTCTAATGGGTCCAATGACACAATGACTATGTATTCTCCTGAATCAAATGTCATCTTACTTGTTTTTAAGTTGATTATGGCCCGATTTTCAAATGCCCAATCCAAGCCAAGCCAAGTAATGTCAGATAAGGTGTTTGTTAGAAAAACAGGACCGCAGAGCAATAAAATAAAACAAATGCAAAAACAAAACACAGAAGACACACAATACAAGAGAGACATAGATTTACGTGGTTCACCCAGTGTGGGCTATGTCCACCAGAGAAATTGCTAGGTCCTTCCTTTATTATTATCCAACAAATGAAGGGATACAACATACAAAAAAAACCGCTGTAACTTCCTCTTCTTTCTCTCACAGTATCCTCTCATAGAATACAATATTCACCCTCTTACATAGCCGCAATACATTTACCTCATAAAAGAGGGTTGCCTTCTAGGGAAAAAACCCTAACACAATCTCTACCGTTAGATCTGTGACCTTATAATGAACGGTCCAGATTTACAATGACATTACAATATACTTTTATAAGGCAATTTTTGCTTCGGGGGCTTCACCCCCGAACCCCCATCGGGGGACGCTGCCCCGAAACCCCCGCTGGGGGCCCGCTTTCCCCCAGACCCCCCAGCCGGGGGGATGGACCCCCCGGACCCCGCAGAGGGGGTACCCCCCCTCTGCACTCCCCCCCGTGGAAGAGTGTACATAATTCTGGGGTGTAAATACTTCATGGGGTATAAACACGGCTGAAAGCAAGGACCCCGAAATCAGGAAGATAATCAGGCTCCACAACCAACAATCTCCCACTTGGATACTGATCTCAACAACTCCACCGCTGCTGCATATGCTGGACTCTGAACCTTCTTGGACCTGGAAAATTTCTCATCTTCATCTTCATTCTTGAATACCAACTAAAACTGAGCAAGAACTCAGTTTCTCCCTGGTTACTCCCTTTGTTAACATGTCTGCAGGATTCTGGCTAGT
>ML781062.1:43927-54390 GCA_009831015.1 Picea engelmannii
TAGAAGAGAGTCATGCTCCTCCTGCATGGCTTCTTTCCATAATGGATTTCCCATAGCCTTATTGTAGGTTTGCAGATCAGTATATTGAACCATATAGCAATGAATGAGCATCATAGGTTCTAAAGTTGGAAGTACATGAGAAGAATCCTCATGATGAGATCGATTCCTACTTGAATCCAATGGATTCCCTTCAAGGATACATGCTTACTGAAGTGTGAACTGTGCCTTCTTGGGCATCTGTTGAAGCTTCAACGCTGGCTGTACTGCTTGCTTATTTCCATGTACATAATCTGAGTGTATGGAATCATCTCTAATATATGAAATTGATGGAAGAACAAGAGTATATGAATGTTGCACGGGAGGTACATGCAAAATAATATCCTTATGTGTAAGTAGAATAGAGGAGTCATCGTAAAAAAACTTAGTGAATTTATACAACCTTGACTTGTGATCCCCCTCACCAATTGAAATGATGGGATTTTCATGCATGTCAATTACTGAAACTGAATCTGATGTAAATTCAACCTTTTTACCTTTCTGAGCGATCTGATAAACTGAGAGAAGATTCATAGAAAGATTTGGAACATGTAGAACATTCTCAAAACTTCCATTGTGGAGTTCCACTCTCCCTTCTCCTGCTATTGATACTAGAGTATCATCCCCCATGAGAATAGGGGGTCTTGAGCATGGAATCAAAGAAGATAAAACTTTCTCTTTCGCTGCCATATGATGTGATGCACCAGAATCTATAATCCATGAATTAGATGAGGAATTAATTGAAACCAGAGCATGATGATTACCTTTCTTAGTTAGGAGCAAGATCTTCTTCCTTCTGCTTCTTGACTCACTCTGGAATGAAGTTTCCAAGGTTGTTTTCTGAAGTGCTTGTGCCATAAGATCGATCTGTTTCTTCATGCATGTGGATTCTTCATGATTCGGTTTATTGTAGTAAGTGCACTGCTTTCCCTTCTTCTTCTTCTTGGAATCTGAAGAGTCTTTGGAACCTGAAGAATCATTAAAGGGTTTGTTATATCCCTCCTTCCCATTCTGTTTGGATGACCCTTTTCCATCATGCATAGTGAGTGCATGTGATTTGGGTTCTTTCATGAGGCCCATCTATATGAGTTTTGTCTTCTTTTGTGTAAGAGATTCAATGAACTGAACCAACGTAGGAATTTTCCAATTTGTTCCAAAAAGACTTCTGCGAAAATGGAAATTGGAGACATATAAAACGTATTTTGGTCCTAGCTAGGCCAATATTGTTAGAATAAGTTGTTTCTATTGTGTAGACTTGTCAATACCACATTCAACCAAGCTCAAAATAAAATATTTAAATTTAGTAAATAACTCATGTATATTATCAAAGCTTTTATGGTCTAAGGTATTCAACTCTACCTCAAGCATATGACCTCACATCTCATCCTTCTTTCCAAAGAGTCCTTCCAAGGTGGTCCAGATCTCGTTTGGAGTCTTGCATGAGGCAACATGAAATCATAAATCGGTGGAGATTAACTCAAGAAGTATTCTTATGGCCTCATCCTTATGGTTCACCCATCTGGTCTTCTCAAGCGCTGATGTAGACTCTCTTTCTGTTGCCATCGTCAAATTATACAATAATTTTCTTTTGAGTTGGAATGTGGCCTTCGAATTCCATTAAAAATAGTTTTACAGTGTGAGTATTATCACTAGACTTGATTGAAGAAGTTGTACCGCCTCCATCCCTTCTATTGATTCTGAAAAGATCCTGAAAACCCAGATCATGGATTCCGAGATATGACTGACGGTGATATGGCAACTATATATAAGATAAAATGACTATATCTCCTAAAATATGATGTGGGTTTTGGATATTTTTGGTGATCATCAACATCCCTATGTTATACGTCCCTGGTAAAAATTTCAACCCAACCCATATTGCAGATTTCAAGATATTACAATTTTACTGCAGAAAACCAATTTTTGGAGGGCTGCTGAATCGTCTCACCCTAGAGAAGGATAAAATGAGATGATGATAAATCGTCACACCCTAGTGAAGGACACAGTGTATCGATTGTGAAAAAATGAATCATCTCACCCCATATGAATAACACAGTGCGACAACGTCGCACCTTGGCTGTGTATAGGTTGCGATGATTCCTGGAAAAATAAATTTTCTTATGTCTGAGAGAGACCGTCACACCCTTCGACAGGGATAGGCTACGACGATTCCAATCATCACACATTTTGATAGGGATAGGCCGTGACAATGGCAGAAACTAGGTGTACTCAAGGACTCTCTCTCTCTCTCTTCTCTGGCTTGTTTGGGTTGCTCCAAGCAGCTCGACTCTGATACCATGTAAGTGTTTCATGGAAACTTGCACATGAGACCTAGCTAAAGCATACCCAAATAAATCTTATCAAGAAAAGGAAGAGAGATACACAGTGAAGAATGAGAATCAATGTATATTATGATCTTATCAATGAGTGAGTGATCTTCACTCATATAGGCAATTCCATCCTATAATTAGGAATGCATGCATAACAGTGATGGTCTAAAATAAGAAAGTATAAAATAGAACTAGTCAGTTAACTCCCACTGAACTAGTGTTACTCCCACTGAACTAGTGTACTGAAAATAGAAATTTCTCCAACACTAAACATATACTTTCGATATCTTACCAAAAAGTTGCATCCTTGTCTTTTCTTTTCCCTTGAAGCTTGATTGTACTAATCCTTGTTTTGTGTCTGAATGAAAAACCAAAAATCTCCAAAATGGTGATGTTGTGAATTCCATAAATCCCATAACCACTTTATTGAAAGATTTGTAAGTATAAGACTCACTATCATATCCAATGTTTTGGATATTATGTCCATGAGGGATATCCGCAATAACTAGCAAGTATTCCTTTTTAGGAACAATATTTGAAATTTTTTCACAATCACTTAATATCACTTTATACTAAACATTGTCGAACCCATTCCAAATGTAGTGATCAAGGGTGTCATCAAGTTCAACATTTCTAGCACATCTCCTTCTTTCTCATTTTTTGAATAAAACTTTTAAAGTTTTTAGGTACTCCATCTGAATTCTTCTTTGACATCTTTAATGATACAAACACACATGTAGTTATATATCTATAACTAATAAAATAGAAATAAATTAACCTGCAAACAAATAATATGAATGCAATAAATCAACATAACTTTCAATGTAGCTATAGAGCTTGAATCTAGATAGTTGAGTCTAACATCATCCAAACTCTCTTCATTCAACATCTTAACCATTTCCTCTTGTATTCTCATATACACCTTATGACTAAATAAAAATAATAATAATGTTATAATGATAGATATAACAAAATACTTAGAACATTGACATATTAAACTAAAAAAATTAATTTTATAATCCTAACATAAATAAGAAATAACTAAACAAAATTACTTTTTAAATTCATCACACATTTCTTCCATTGATAATTCACTCGACCTTACACTTGATAATATAGCTATGATAAGTGTCTCATCCTTCACTCCTTGGATCATTCTCCAAGGTGTTATAGCCATATCTTTTGGAATATTCTTGATTTCGGGACTTGTCTTACTTGTGCTACATATTAAGGGTTTAGCCTTCATAACCCTCTAATTTTTTATACCAATATTTTACCATAGTGATCCAGGAGGATCCATAAAGGCTCAAAATTTCAAGTCCTCAAATCTCAGCAAAAATGGAACCAAGTTGAAGAGCTCGTCGAGATATTTCCAATGATGCAAACAACACCTCAATCAACATCTATATGAAAAAGTTATGGCCGTCTGAAGTTTTCGCCAAACAACAAATTTGGGAATCTATTTACTGTGCAATCTATATAGTGATGACATCAACATGATGTCAACATGATGATGTGGTAGTATGAGAGGCTGCTACATGTCATGCATATTTGGCACTTTTGGAGTCCACTTGGACCAGTAAAAATCTTCCACGTGGCACCGTACATATGCCACATGCCCATACATAAATGACATGGCACCTCCACATGGAATCATTGGCACGTGACATGTCTCTTGGTTGGAAGTACAAGTGGAATCCCAGTTGGTTGTCGAGTCAAAATGATGTGGACCAATCTACAGGAGACATATGGACTAATCACTAGATTCCATGTGTCACCCTATGGTTGGCTAGTATGGTATTCACCAAAAATATTGTTTGGGTGGACCGATCGAGGGTCAAACCCTTGACCTCATCGAAACCAGATTAACAAATTACCAGTTAGGATATGCGATGTTTCTTACCACATCAGTGGTGGTTTTATTTAAAACTGTTGCATTTCAAGTTGGACAAAAAAAGGGTCAACTGGTCAGTGCCGAATCTAGTGGCCGGACTGGCCGGAACCCCAAAACTCCAATGGAAAAGATCCAAAGTTTGGCACATATATATATTTAAATATTTTGTTATAAATAATTCCCAAAGGGAGGAGCCTGCAAGGTTGACCCCAATTCTCCCCACTAATTACCACCAACTTGCCAATGAGCCACGAGGGGTGAATTTATTAAGTCCTCCCCCAAAATATAATTAAGCAAAGTTCAATCATCCGCAGGGGAGGATACGACACACCCATCCATGAGAATGACTTTCTATGTAGAGCCTACATTAATTGTAGATAAGAACAATTGTTGTGGCACATATTTTGAGGTAGGGATCCCAGGAGGATCCCATAAGTGACAGTGATGGAACTTTATGAAATTATAGTCATTCTTCCATGATTTTTCAAGCTGCATCCACTGGTGCAGTCAGAATTTGGATCCAAGATTTTTTTTTTCAGGGCATCACCAGAATTGAGGTATTTCCATGTATTTTTCCATATTTTGTTGAGATAATATAAATGCCTCTCCACTGAGAAGTAGGACCCGAAGACGCAGTCCATCTTTGGGACGAACTCCGTTATCAACCCTGGTGCAATTGCTTCTTCTTGTTATTTATCCATGTGTATTCTTTCTTCATGTATGTTGCACATATGATTTGTTCATGCTCTTTAATGCAATTCATGTTATATTCATAGAATATAATATCATGGATCGTGTTGGTATCATAACAGTGTTCTTTGAATTGAACTGTGAGTATGACTGCTTACTAGGGCCAAGATTAAAGAGGGTGAAGGAAAACTTAAGACTTTCAACCTAAATATTGGACATGCAACTCGAAGAAGGAAAATGGGGGATGAATAAGTTCATACAGAGTATGAGAAGAATTTTCACAAGGCTTTCTACCAAATGTCAGATATGGTAGACAAATTGTTTGTAGATTATGAAAAGAGAGTGGAAATGAAGGAAAATAATAAGGAAGATAAAGCAAAGGATAATGCTTTAGTGAACTAGGGAATTGGAGGAGACCCTCCCAATCCTCCATCTCCGTCTTCAAGTTAAAGCTCTTCTTCTTCCTCTCATTCTCATCTTTCTAATTGTCATAAGAAAAATTCTCTTAAAAAGTCATTATTGAAATTAGATGTCAAATTTAATTTTCCCATGTTTAATGGAGAAGCTAATGCAGATAAGTTGAAAAATTGGATCAGACAGATCGAGGTTTACTTCCATGTAAAACATATCTAAGAGGAAGAGGTGAAGTTCCAGTTGGATTCTCTTCAGCTGGAAGGCACAACCCTTGTATGGTGGGAGAGAAAACTCCAGAAAGGTAGTGGGAATAATTGTAAAATCCTTTCTTCATGGTTTGAATTTACTTCTACATTAAGAAATAAATTCTACCCATTGGGTCATGTACAAAAATCCATGATGGAATGGAAAAATGTGAGACAGGGTAAATGTCAGGATGTTCAAAGTTTCACAGAAGATTTTAGGAAGAAGGCACCTGCATTGAATATTCTTTAGATTCTCCATAGACTTTGATGAAATATATTGGTGCACTTCATAGTTACATTTGTCACACATTGTTGTTGTTTAATCCCACTAATTTAGATGAAGTGTGTCTGCAATCAACTCATCTTGAAAGAAAGGAAAATAATGTACACGAAGATCACATAAAGAAGTCTTCCAAGTTCCAAAATAACAAGTTCAAAGGAAAAGGAAAGGGAAAGAATAAAACTACAATAAAGAAAGAGGAATGAAATTCCTCTTAAACTCATTTCAAAAGAGATGGGCACGATGATGAGCATTGCTAGAAACTACCTCCTGAGATAAAACCTAAGAAATTTGATGGCAAAGGGAAGTAGAAAAATGTTTCTACAGTGCAACAAGACCTAGGTTTTGTTTCAAGTGATGAAATGAAAATCACGGAAGTTGGAGTACAAGGTAAATTTTCCTCTCATGCTAGTTCAATTTCTACAATTCCATCTCTTAAAAATGAAAACAAGAGAAGTGAACTTTTTCACATCAGAGTAGTAGCCAAACATATTGAAGTGGATACTTTGCTTGATTTGGGTTCTCAAGTTAATTTGATATATGAAATAATTGTTAAAAAGTTGGGCTTAGAGATAATACCTCATCTTAAACCTTACCCTCTTGGTTGGGTATGTGACAATGAAAAAATTAAAGTTACCAGATAGTGTAGATTGAAATTTGTTATTGCTTCGAAGTTGGTAGATGAGGTTGAGCTTGATATCTGTATAATTATATTGGGACGTCCCTATTTGTATGATAGAAATGTTATCTTATTTCAACACGAGAAAAAATACCATCTCACAAAAGGTGGTGTGGAATATATTGTTAGATCTCACAGTATGAAGAACTTAACTCTTGTTAGTGTAGGATAGATGAAGAGAGCCATCAATGCTAGCAAAACATTTGTGCTTATGTTTTTGAAGCAAAAGATCCTAATAAATCTAATGCTTTTGATGATTGCGATCCTTCTCATAAATATGAAATGATTGATGTTATTTCTAACTATGATGAAGTTTTTCAAGAGCCGAAAGGATTTCCTTCCAAGAGGGATATCCAACATGAAATATAGTTGCACCAAGATGTTTCCTTACCAAACATTTCCATGTACATGATGTATGTGCTCGAGAATGAGGAGATCAAGAAGAAGGTGTAGGACTTGCTTGAAAGAGGGGTCATCAGACCAAGCTATTCTCCTTGTGGCTATCCTATAGTGATGATGCCAAATAAATATGGCACATGGAGGATGTGCATGGATTTTCGAGAATTCAAAAAAATAATAGTGAAGAACCATTACCCCTCACCTCGTATAGATGACTTGCTGGATCAACCGAAGAATGCAGTGTACTTCACTAAGTTGGATTTGAGGAGCGGTTACCACCAGGTTAGAGTTATAGAAGGAAACATGTGGAAGACTTCCTTCAAGGCAAAACAAGGTCTATTTGAATGGCTGATAATGCCATTTGGGATTTGTAATTCCCCAATGACATTCATGCTTGTTATGAATGATGTTTTTAGGCCTTTCATAGATGAGTTTGTGATTGTATACTTAGATGACATTCTTGTATTCAGTAGGACTTGGGATGAACATGTAATGCATGTAAACTAAGTATCAGATGTCCTTAAAAGAGAAAAGTTGTATATAAAATTGTCAAAGTGTGATTTTGGAAAAACCTCATTGGTTTATTTGAGTCACATTGTAGGAGGTGGTCAACTAAAGATAGATCCTTATAAAGTTGAATTCATTGTAAATTGGCCTAAGCCAACATCATCTATAGAAGTTAGGAGTTCTTAGGGTCATTTCAATACTGGATAAAGTTCATTTATAACTTCTCCTATATTTCATCTCCTTTTCATGAATTAACCAGTTTGAAACAGGTCTTGCAATGGAGAGGAAGACACCATAAATCCTTAAACACTTTGAATGAAACAATCAACACCACACCAGTGTTATCTCTACCTAACCTATAGTAACCATTTGATATTGAGACGGATGCTAGTGCATATTCTATGGGATCAGTCCTGATGCAACAACGTAAGCCCATTTTCTTTCATTCTGAAACTTTTTCTAAGGATGTTCGTAATTATCCTACATATGAAAAAGAATTGTATGCATTGGTACAAAGTGTGAATAAATGGAAACTCTACTTAATGGGGAAGGAAAACATCATACACATTTATCACCAACCCTTACAGTACCTCCAGTCACAAACCAAGCTACAACAGTCAAGACACTCTAGGTGGATGGGATTCTTATAACAGTTCCATATAGTTATCAGATACAAGAAATGCATAAACAACAAAGTTGCGGATATGCTTTCTCGGCCTCCCATTTCTACATCTATTGTTTTGAAAAATTATTCCTTAGATCATGTTAGTTATATTGAATAATATGCTATTGATGAATATTTAAAATATGTATATGAGAGGCTAACCCATGGTTCGCAGGTGGAGAATTTTCATTTGCAGGAAAAACTACTCTACCATTTGGGAAAATTTTGTATTCCTACAAATGAAAGAGTGCATGTAATCAGGGAAGCTCACACTTCTCTACTATCTGGGAATTTTTGGGTAGGAAAGACTGTAGCACATTTGTAGAGGTTTTGTTATTGGCCTCAAATGAAAGAAATTGTAACCAAATATGTAAAAGAGTGTGTGTTGTTCTCAACTTGTAATCCCACTAATAGAAAATTGGCATTGTACACACCACTTCCTATTCCTTCTTATCCTTGGGAGAGAATCTCAATGGATTTTTTAGGGGGGTTACCTATGTCTAGGAGGGGTAATGACTACTTGTATGTGGTAGTGGATAGTTTTATCAAGATGTGTATCTTGGTGCCATGTAAAAAGTAGGTCACATTTGAGCAAGTTGCTCACTTGTTCTTCCAACATGTATGGGTTCATTTTGGGTTTCCCATGTCCATTATCTCTGATCGAGATTCTCAATTTTTAGGGGAATTATGGACAGGTTTATGGAATCTCATGGACACCAAGTTAAAGAGGAGTATTTCTTTCCATCCACAGAATGACGAACATAAAAATGTGGTCAACATAATAGTGGTTCATTTGCTATGAGGGTACTGCAACAAACATCCTAAACTTTGGGATGGACAGATGCACTATGTTTGACATGCCTACAACAGAGCATTGGAGTATTCCACATATAGTTCATCATTTGAGACATGTATTGGGTATCTACCTAAGAATCCCTTGGACTTGAAATTTGGGAAAGATGTCGAATCAAGTGAACAAAGAGATGAAGACAAAGCCTGCAAGTTCATCTAGAGGATTCAATAGGTACACCAAACAATCTAGGAACAATTAGAAAAAATCCAAGCCCAGTATAAGGCAAGGAATGAAGAGCATCGAGTATATCATCAATTCTAGGCAGGTGATCAAGTATGGTTGCACATTAGAAAATATAGGTTGAAGGGTGAAGGAAAGAAACTAAATCCCATCAGATATGGACCCTTCACCATCTTATAAAAATGGGTATGAATGCTTTCCACTTGGATCTACCACCATACATGTAGATATACTCACTTGTGAATGTAGATAACCTGAAACTTTATGAGACTCCTATGATCATGGATTAGGGAGAGAGAATTTCAGTCCCTTCGATTGAGTTTTATACAAAGTATTTGGATGAGTTGAAGGAATACATCATCTTGGATAGAAGGACAAGGAATTCACGCATGGGTGATATTGAATATCTTTGAGTGGGACTTAAAGGCACACATCCAAGAAAGGCATGGTAGATCGAGAAGGGGAAAGTGAGGGAGAAATTCCCTCACCTATCTGTTGATTGATAAGGATTTTGGTGGTCTAAAAGATTCTCAGTGGGGAGGAATGATCGAGGAGGATCCATAATGGATTAAAATTTTAAGTCCTCAATTATCATAAAAAAATAGAACCAAGTTGAATAGCTCGTCAAGATCTTTCCAACGATGCAAACAGTACCTCAATCAACCTCTGTATGAAAACATTATGGCCATCTGAATTTTTTCGTCAAACATAAAAATTGGGAGTCTGTTGGTTGTGCATTCCATACAGTGCTAATGTCATCATGATGACATGGAATCATGATAGGATACCATGTGTCATACATATTTGGCACTTTTGGAGTCCACTTGGGCCAGTAAAAATGTGCCATGTGGCACCGTACGAATGCAACATGGCCATACAAAACTGACATGGCACTTCCACGTGGCATTGTTGGTAGGTGACGTGTCTCTTGGTTGGAAGTATAGGTGGAATCCCAGTTAGAAGTTGAGTTAGCATGACGTGGACCAATCTACAGGTGCCATATGGCCCAATCAATGGGTGCCATGTGTCAGCCTGCGATTGGCCAATATGGTCTTTACCAAAAATATTGTTTGGGCGGACCGGTTGAGGGTCGAACCCCGAACCTTGTTGGAAATGGCCGAACGACTTACCGATCAGGATATGAGGTGGTTCTTACCACATATGAGTGGTGGTGTTGTTTAAAATTGTTTCATTTCAAGTTGGAAAAAAAAGGGTCGACCGATCGTTGCCGAATCCAATGGTCGGATTAGCCGGAACCCCAAAATTTTGATGGAAACAATACAAAGTTTGGC
>ML781062.1:88058-113086 GCA_009831015.1 Picea engelmannii
CGAATGATCGGGGGGGGTCCAGAATCTTTTCAGATTCGTAGATATGGGCGCCAACATCTCAGTCATAGATCTAGGCCCGATATTTAATCTCCAGGGTGCAATTCAATATATGATGCAAAACTTAGTCTTAATGACTTTTTATGGGTTTTGCGCACTGCTTCTTTTGGTTTTTATCACCATGGGGTTATAAAAACATTTCATCATCAATAAATCATGCATTCTTCATCGATCATCTTACATATTTTATTGAAAGGAAGCTGACTAACCTATGTCCTAACCTACTCATTTGCACCTTTAGCCCAACTTAGACTGTTGTACTAAGAAAATACTCTACCTAGGGGCTATTTGACCAAGATTATATTGTTCGGTCAAATTTATTCACTAACTAACCTGATTACTTGGATAAGGTTAGATAGTTTAGCCAAGATTATTCACTAATCCTAGATACTTAAATTTAAAAGACTTGGCCATGTTTAAGGTGTATGGATCAAGTCATTATCAATTCATGGGGCTTTATCCTTTTTCTTTTATGCCCTCTTTTTGTTTTTCTCATTTCTTTTCTTTTCTTTTCTCTTTTCTCATTAGAATGCAACAATATCTGCAAGTCGAAAACACTAAAGGGACAAAATTACAATCAATAAATCATAGGGTTATAACACTATCCATCTAGGATAGTTTACATGACAAATTCATTGTCCTTCTTCTCATTATTCCACAATTAATCATGTGTTCTCTTACTCTGCAAAGCATCTTTCCATGAGGGTTTTCACCATAAGGGGACCACTTTCGAGTTCATCCATCTTTACTTCTTATCAACCATGATAAGACAATAGTGAGTCATATTTACATAAAAAAATCTTGGGTCCATTACCCAAACCTTTGTGCTATAGGGATTTCTTCAAGGGTTGACATCAATGACAACCAACCTTAATCAAGACTAACTAGGGCGCCCATGAATGGTAGGCTCTACCACGTGAATTACAACTCTTATAAACAACAAAGGAGGTTCAGTGTTGCAAATCAATGAGGTTTATCCTAAGTCCGGAAGAATCAAGAAATGGATAATGAAAAAATGCATGAAGGGAAAAATATAACCTATATGTCAGTTTCGAGATCATTACCTGTCAAAGCATATCGACATGGAAGAAAAAGTATCGATGCCCCCAACATGACTTACATTAGTTGGTGGGTTGTCTTCAACATGAATTTCATAGGTTGTTGAAAGGTCTCCAACATGACTCGTAGAGGTTGGTGATTGAAATACAACATGACTTGCAGAGGTTGGTGACTTGACGCCAATATGACTAGCAATGACTGGACTTTTTCTCTTGGCATGACTCCTAGAGGATGGTTGCTTACCTCAACATGACTAGTAGAGGATGGAGACACGTATCCAACATGACTAGAAGAAGTTGGCGACTTAGTGTTGGTATGACTCATAGTGATTGGAAGTTTTCTCCCAGCATGGCTTGCAGAGGCTAGTTGCTTTCCCCAAACATGACTAGCAAAGGTTGGAGGAATGTATCCAACATGACTAGCAGAGGTTGGCTACTTAGTTCCAGTATGAATCACAATTCCTAGACTTTTTCTCCTAGCATGACTCATAGAGGCTGGTTCCTTGCCCCCAACATGATTAGCAAAGGTTGGCGGTACATTTGAAGGATTGTTCACGACATAAGGATCGTATGACATGCTTCAAGAGACAATGAGACTAGTGGAGAGGTTGGTCTCGATCCACTGTGAATCAAAAATCGTGACACAAAGAAAAATCCTAAGGCCAACTAATATACAAAGGGCACACTCCTAAATAAAACTAGAAGCCAATACATGCAAAGCAGAGAGAGTGGTTGAAAAGGGGCCTCCCAAACTAAATAAGGTATACCTATCCCAATGGGGGACCGAGACTCCTAAACAATAGAGAAGAGGTAACATAATCAGTTATAAGGATCCACGTTGGTTTCACAGTGCAATCAATCAGAACCCTCTAAAGAGAATATCATCTATAAATTATGTGTGTTTTCTGATCCCTATCTAACTCAGTGTACTTGTAGAATAAACCCTGCAAGTAACATGTGTGGATACCTAGGATAGGAAACTAAGGTCACCGTGGTATAACCAATGCTCACATGAACAGTCGTAGGTTAGGTCCACCGTATGGGCAGGGTAGCTAATCTCGAAGTTCAAGAAGCACCAAGGTACCCCAAGAACTGACAGATACAAATATAACCCAAGAAATATATCCAACACTAGGAAGGTATTAGAAGGATATATATGCAACCAACTTCACACAACATCGTGTTTAATTCTGGTTTTAGTGGAGTCTCCTGAGAAAACCAATTATACAATGGATTTCACCACTCCTTGGATAGACACCTACGTTGAGTTTTGTAACCTTGGAGAAGTTTACTCACAAAATCCTATTCCAAGGCCCTAAATCCTAAACTTGTTTGTGCACCCTAAAAGACAAAGTATTTCTAATCAATTTTAATTACTAAACGCCAATTTTAGTGGCTTTTGTTTACTTAAGAGGTATGGTCGTGAAACTAATGGTGTTATGACACAACATATGAAATAAACACATGTAAAAACACTGTCAAGTACTAGTCTTGTTTTTCAAAAGAAATGACATGCTTCTAAATGATGTGCACAAGATGCAATCTCTTTCAATTTCAATGACAATGCAATCTTTCCTAAAATGCCAAGACTACTGCAATCTAGAAAAAAGTGCAAATTCTGAAAATGAAATGCAAAATTTTTGTATTTTCAATATAGGAAAATGAAAATGCAAAAACCAATTTTTTTTTGTATTTTCAATATAAAGGAATGAAAATGAAAAACTGAACTAAGAACCTCTCAAATAGACCCTATTACAAGCGTGTTGACACCAAAATACTAGAGAGTCTCAAGCATCAACATTTTCAACCTCCCGCAGGGCTAGGCGAGAAGAAGTGGGAATGTCACCCTAAGCTTAAAGCCCCAGACAAGAATGCACATTGAACTCTAAGTTAATTTTCTCCTAAACTATAGCCCAAGCACAAATCCCTTTGTCCTGTAATTTTTATTTTAGAAATATTTAATTTTTATTTGATTTATGATTTTATGCTATTTACAATTTAATCATTTCTATGTGAGGTTTTATACAATTGGAACAATAAAATCAAAATTAAAAAAGGAAAGACAAATTATAAAAGTAAAGGCAATGTTTTGTTTTATTTTAACAAAAGGTAAATTAGAGCAAAGTTAACTAAAAGCTAGAAAAGTTAAAAAAACTATGTTAGATTTAAAGTAATTTAATCAAAAGAAAACTTATTACATAACACTAGTTTGAATAATAACATTTTATTGATGATATAACATTTTTCTTTTCATTTAGAAGTTAGGATGTGACTAAGACATCATAAATCAAAACAATAAAAAACAAAAGGGTTTATATACATTAAAATATTTGACAAGTGAAACATATTTATATATAAAACATTTATGAATATTTTGTTTTTCCTTTTTAAAGTTTAGGATGTAAAGATAATAAAATTAAAAAAATAAACCAAGATTGTGTACACTAATTAGATTGTAAATAAAATTTATGAACATGATTTCTTATAACATAAATACAATTAATTTGTCTTTTAAGGATTTATATAACTTCTTTTTTATATTCTGAAATTAGAGCATTAAATAAATAAAGTTGAGGAGAACTGAGGATTTTAAAGACAAATCAGGAAATAGTGTCGAGCGAGAAAAAAATGATTTTCATTTAAATACTTCTCATACAAATTCATAATCTTCAAAATCTGCAAGTCTCTGCGTAGACTAGGGCTAGGTATATGGTCTTTATCCCCCCTAGACACAATGTACAATAGAAATACCAAGAATAAAAAAGAAAAAGAAAGCTGAGCCGAGAAGGAATTGAGCCATGGTGGGGAATCGCGAGGAAATGACCTCCATAGTAAAACTGATTAGCGCCAAATTAAATCGAGCCTTATTACAACAAACTAAACAAGTAAATATTTATCTCATGAAGGCCAACAAACTCATCCTCGCTTATCCTCTTTGCTGCTTTGCAAGACCCCTTACTGCCGACAATTTCGTCAAACTCTGCTGAAAATGTAAGAAAATAATGAAATGCACAGTCCTCACAGCACTCCTAGCATACTACTCTGAAATTTCTGCCAAAATTTTTCTCTTAGAAATTTATTTCTCTAATGATCTCTCCTTCAGGAAATTTCTTTCCTTTTAATACTTCTCTAGAATAATCTTCCCTTCTTATGCTAGGCTCTACTCCTTTTATTTATTTTAGAGAATGGTTCCTTCAGTTAGATAGTTTTGTAACCGAATTTGAAATGTCTGGGGATTTCTTTAACATATCACTAACAAAAATAATTAGTTGTTGTTATCTCAGATGTAGAGGCTGATGTGCGCTCTGTTTATTTGTGTTTCCCACATTTTGAATCATTTAAATTTAGTTAGCGTCCCAAATGCTACTCAAACCCCTTCGCCAACTCTTCTTCTGCCTGTCAAGCTTCACAATTGCATTTGATCGCACTAGTTCATTCCTTGGATTCAAATATTCTAGAGCCTTGAGGTGAAGCACAACCACCTGGAGGATCTTTTCCCATGCCATTATCAAATCGGGTAGAAGGTGCATTGTTTTCCTCTTCATATGATCTATGAGAATCACGCATCAAAGATAAAGACTCCTGAACTGATTTTCAAGGCAACTTTGATCCAGACCCTTTGGAATCATCAGGTGATATCAAGGAAATACCCGTGAATACAATCGTAGTAACTGGATAAATATTTGGCAAAAGAATGAAATGATGAGACAATCACATAAGGAAGAGGAAGTAGTTGATGTCAATAGGATCTGTCATTGTGCCTTCCAAGTACTGAAATCTATCTTTCCCCTTTTCAAAACCAACAAGGAGGCCCAGTGCTGCTAGAAGTGACTGTGCTGCATATCCAAAGGAAATCAAATTAATGCAATTTCCTAGAGAAAATAAAAGCATCCAACACGCCAAGACTGAAAGTGTATTATTGGCTTAAAGTCTGATTTGGAAGTTATTTCTCTCCCTGTTGTTGTTTCGGGGTGAATTTTCTCTGTTTGACTTTATGAAAAAAAACAAAAATGCCTTTGTTTTCTGAAATATGGTTCGGACAGTTGTTGGGTAATATGTTGGGTAAGACATGGAATGATTTCAAGATTACAACATGGTATTTATTTACTCTTTTCATCAAAGGCTATATAAGGTGAGTTATATGGGAATAAAGAGTGATAATAGGGACCTTTTACATACAGTGTCATCGACACGAATAATGTGCAGAGCAAGAAAAGGGTCAAGCTTAGAATTAAGTCAAGCATCCAAAAAAATTGCCAAGAACATCGCACCAAACTTTAACGATAATAAGTGAAGCTTTGCGTAAGAAGTATGATTCAAGCGGGAGTCTAGAAACTCTTTGTCGACTAAGTCATGTTGACAAAAATCATCGTCAAAAATTTCCAACCAATAGATGCGTGTCACTTACAGTGGCGTGTAAGCTTTAAACAATAACATACCATCGTTGATTCTTTGTAGGAAAGGGGAAGGGAAGGGTAATGACAGGACTGAGGGTGACTCGATGTGGGATAAGAAAAGGATGATAGGGTTGGGTGGACCAGGTTATACAATAGGGGGAGACACGATGGAGGTCAAGGGATTCATGGATTGGGACTTCGGAAATAACTCATGGAAAGTGGTAAGTATGAGGGGGTTTGAACCTATTGTATAACCTGAAGGGACAACTCTTTGAAACTTGAAAAAATGATTATGTTGCTAGAAAACTGTCGTGGATGTGTGTCAAGGGAAATACTCAAAACACTGAGTGTCCACAATGCATATGTTGAAGACATATCAAAATGAAGGGGGACAAAGAAAGGGAAAGAAAGAAAGAAGAGGTAACAATACTAACGAATGTGACGAGTGAGGGTGTCACGTGTAACAAGAGAATGGTAGACAAGTGAGGAATCATGACAAAGGAAGGCAACTTAGTTCACTTGCAAGTCTTTTGTCCACCAAAACACATTTGCTCAATCAGTTAAAAATATACAGATAGCCTACCTTTTAATATCACCAATAATTTCTCCATCACTTCTGGCTGTAAAAAATGGAAAAACAAAAGGAAGCAAAAATAAATAAAAGAGAGAAAATAAACTGAGTATAAGTGAAAACAACCTGAAACTAATATAGCCCTTCCCGATTTTTTTTTGTTATTATTATATATATATATATATATATATATATATTTATTTTTATTTTATTTACAGAGGAAATAAATCACTAGCTTGGACTCAGGTCAGATGGAATTTAGCGTAAAGGAATACGTCACCTACTTTGCATGTGGGTCTTATGAGTTTGCCAAACTTGTATGTGGAGGGATTGCCAAAATTCCAACCAACAAATGTATACTGTGCGGAGAACTGACTAATCAATACCCAAAAGAAATGAGCACCAACATCCAAGACATGCCAACCAATAGATGCTTTTCTAGTAATGATGAAGGTATTGATCGAATTAGATTTAGGGTTTAGGGTTTGTACCTTCGATGGATGATCCATGAATTTATCAAACAAATTAGTATCATATTTAGGGGCCTTTCTATCAGGAACATGGTCATCATGATGTAAATAAGATTCATAACATGGATTAAAAAATATTGGAATTCCCCTACAATAGTTATTATCATCAAAATAAAAATTACGCCTAGGAGGGATGTGCTCGATAGTTCCTGTTAGCGTCGTAAGTCACTCCTGGATTTCTTGCAGGAGTGGAGCCTGAAACCCATCAGTTTAATGTCACGGTTTATTTATAAAGGGTGATCAAATGGAGATAACAACTCGAGGAGGTATCATTCTAACTCAGGGACTGAGTCTGGTATGTAAAGAACGAAGGACGTATGGAATCCTAACTTCAGCCAGTGGGTTGATTTAAGGATGAACAGGTGGAAGACTTAATAAGAAGGGTGAACAAAGGACCATAGGCATCAGGCTTGCAGTGGCTTGCAGAGGAAAAACTCTGAACGCAGGATCCTCCTGGTTCAGAGCTTCAATAAACTGAAGAAAAGACTTGACTGGATCCTCCAATTCCAAGTCGCTCAGCGATTGGGGAAATCACAAGAACCGATTAGAGGCTCCGTAACTATTACAGTGATCCATTACAACATCATCCTATAATAGCTACAGCTCGACTGGATCTTCCAATTCCAAGCTGCTCTAATATAGTATAAACAAATACATGAAAGAAACTGGCATTCATAAGGCAAGAAGTCTCAAAAGTTCATACATAACCAGAACAACAATACTTCATTAAAACTTTACAACCCCGGAGCTCTGCTCAACCATCCCCTACAAAATGTGAGAAATATCCTCTAAATACTTAGAGAAAAACCCATAGAAGACAATTTGAGACATTGCATTGATGGCATTACGCCTGCGTGTTCACTGCACCTGCAGTCTCTGGACGTTCGTGGACTTCAGTCAGACGCAATCTCATTCCAAAGGACCTGTGAATGAAATGACCAGCTTACAGTCATT
The DNA here is from genome assembly GCA_009831015.1 of Picea engelmannii. Taxonomy (NCBI): domain Eukaryota; kingdom Viridiplantae; phylum Streptophyta; class Pinopsida; order Pinales; family Pinaceae; genus Picea; species Picea engelmannii. The sequence goes on from ML781062.1 coordinate 95,626, forward strand.
TCTAGACTTTCCATTTATGGTGGAAACGATGTCCAACCACCATCAACTGCTGGAATAACTGATTCATTGGGATCAGGGAAGGCCCTAGCCGACTCTGTACCTACAGGACATGGAAACCTTCATATTCTTCCATTTGGATCTTGTTCGGAGAAATCATGGTAGGAATGGCGAGTGGACGTGGAGGCCATTATGGAGACTGGAGGACTTTACATGGAGTGGTGAATGGACGATGCTCAGGTAGGGGTGATTTGGCATGCTACGGGGATGGGACATGGCGGCCAGGGATAGGCGATGGAGGTATGAGGTGAGGTTTCAGGGTTTCAGGGTTCACGAGTTTAAGATGCACGAACTCCTTGCCTCCAGGATCTCCGATATCCCGATGTGCGATGAGCTCCTCCTCCTAGGAGCTAGCCCCTATCGGCTAGAACAAGATCCATGTGACCAGTCTCCATGTGACTGTAGCTTAAAACTCTCCATCGGAGTTTCAGCGTTCACGAAGACACAGGCACGCATCCTCCGGACTAGCGACAGACTGCCACCTGTAAGCCACTTTCTCTTGCGGCGATTGCCAAGATATTGCTTCTCGTGATCTCGCAATTCTGTATGCAAATCTTTGCAGCTCTAACCCATGAACCTCCGATCTTGCGATATACCGATGCCACTTGGCGATGTCTACCTACAAGGATTGTCCTTCTGACACCTGTCCTCCACTACGATCCATGGCTCCATCGGGAAATCGGGTATCAGGATATCGCGATGCCCACTGTCATGTGCATGGGATTTTCAGCTCCCTGATCCTTGACTCTGTAGGATCTCTCACCACGTGCCTCAGCTGATGGACGGCTCTGATTTAGTCGGGCAATCGTGCATCGCGATTCACTCATGTAAGAGTTCCCTGCCTCTAGAAACTTCGATCCTCCGATGAACTGAAATCCTGACTCTCCTTCTGATGTCTGATGCATATCCTGCCAAGGTCAACGGCTAGGATCCCATCGGTCTTTCGAGACTCAAAATGTCTCGGCTCTCTTACCCTTTGAAATCCCAATACCACAATTGTTACTAAAATTAGGCTCCATGGGGGATATAGTCGTCCCTGCGATGCTCTAAGAACTCCTTTTGCAGTTCCAGTTTCCTTTCTGTTGGGCTATGGAGTCTTTATTAGGTCGCAAAAATAAAAATGAAAACGAACTAAGAAATAAAGGACAGTATTTACAAACAAAGAGTCATTTGAGACTCAAACAAAACATTTTTTCAGGAAATTTCCGTTTACTGGGCCGCTGAAAATTTCTTCACCTTTCAAATCTCACAGCCTGTATGTGTTGTTTGAGAAAACCTTGGAGATTCTGAAAGGCCCAATCCATAGGGCTTCAAACTTGCTATGTTTTCCCTTATCTTTCTTGGGAGCATCCCATTTCAGCACCAGATCTCCTACCTGGAAATGCTCCTTCTTGGCCTTCCTTTCGAAGACCTGCTTGATCTTCTGCTGATGGTCCTAAATCCTATCCAATGTCTGCTCCCTAGTCTGTTGGACCTCTACTAGCTGATGAATTCTTCTGATCATGTCATCAGGCTCTTCCTGATGGTCCTGGAGGAATTTCACTACAGGGATAGCTAGCTGGGAAGGGAAGATGGCTTCGGCTCCGTAGACTAACTGGAAAGGGGAGAGACCTATAGCTCTCTTTGTAGTCACCCGATCGGCCCATAGGGCGAATTTAAGCTTTGAGTTCCAAGCTCTTTGGTTGTCTTCCAACAGCCTTTTGATGATCCTTATTAAAATTTTGTTGGAGGACTCAGCTAAACCATTTCCCCATGGATAATATGGGGTGGAGTGAATCAAATTAATCCCGAACTGCTCACAGAACTTGGCTAATGGCTCAGACCCGAAAGTGGCGGCATTATCAGTGACAATCTTATTTGGGCAGCCGAACCTTGTGATGAGGTCCTCCAAGAATCCAATGATTACCTTGTGGGAAGCACTCCTGGTGGGGATGGATTCAATCCACTTGGTAAAGAAATCTGTAGCAGTCAGGATCCACCTATGCTGCCCACTGGAGGGAGGGTGAATTTCTCCAATGAAATCTAGGCCCCACTACTGGAAAGGCCCTGAAACCACCACCGGTTTTAACGGCAGAGACCTGAGCTGCTGCTTTCCTGCAAATTTTTGACATTTGATGTAGGCTCTGACCCTCTTGCAGACATCAGTGAACACAGTAGGCCAATAGTACCCAACCCTGAGGATTTTGTGGGCTGTGGATTTCCAGAAATGGTGCCCTCCACATAGGCCGCTATGAAATTCAGCCACGATCATTTCGGCCTCTGGTGGACTCATGCATTTTAAAAGCACCCCCAGTGGGTCTTTCCAATATAACACATGATCAATCAGGCAGTATTTGACTGCTTTAAGCTTTAGAGCTCTTTCTTTGCTTCTTTGCAGGCCATCTGGAGGCCGCAACTCCTGTAGAAAGTATATGACATCCTTATACCAAGGACATAGAGCCAATGGGGACTCTCTTTGAGAGTTTGTTTCAGGTAGTTGACCCTGCTGGCTTCCTGAGCATTCATTCATGAAATTTACCCCCAAAGCTTGACAATTGGCTTCAGCCAGCAGCTTGGCTAAGCCTTGACCTTTGACTAATTTGGTGGGTCTTATTTCCAGGTCGAAATCCATTATTTTAGTTATCCATTTACTCCTTTTCCCATCTATGTCAGGCTGAATAAGAATATCTTTAACAACAAGCGAGGGGACATAGGTGATGATCTTTGACTGCAGGATGTAGGTTCTAAAAGCTTTGAGGGCTTTTACTAGAGCATAAGCCTGCTTCTCCATAGTGTCATACCTGATTTCGGCATCCCTCAATGTTCGGCTGAAATAAGCAATAGGCTGCTCTAGCCCACTGTCATTTGTCTGTAATAGAACAGCAGCCACTGTGTCAGGTGAGGCGAAGGAGAAAATAAGAAAATACTTTGAGTAGTCAGGACTGATAAGCACAGGGGCTTCAGTCAGGGCCTTCTTGACTTGTTCAAAGGAATGTCACGATTGAGGGGTCCACCTTACTTCACACTCTTTCTTTAACATGGCTGTTATAAGATTTACCTCCTCAGCAAAGTTAGGCACAAACCTTCTTAGGAAATTAATTTTATCGAGGAAAGATTGGACCTCCTTCCTAGACCTCGGGATTGATAAGGATTGTATCGCCTCAACTCTGTTGGGATCAATCCTAACTCCTTCCGCTGATACTATGTGGCCTAGTAACTTTCCCTCCTTCATGGTGAATAGAGACTTTTTGGGGTTTAATGAAATGCCAAACTTTCTGCATTTCAGGAAAACTTTCTTGAGATGGCAGCAGTGCTCTTTATCAGATTTTGAAACACTGTGATGTCATCCAGATAAATGACCACGAATTTATCCTTTTCCCCAACGAAATCTATGTCCATGGCATGCTGGAATGTCGCCCCTGCATTCATAAGTCCAAATGGCATCTTGGCATACATGAATGTGCCCCATGGAGTGGTGAACGTTGTCTTTTCCCTGTCTTCAGGCAGAACTGAGACCTGATTGTAGGCAGAGAAATTGTCAATCATGGACATCCTGGAAGCTCATGTCACCTTCTGCAGTATATGTTCCATCTTCGGCAAGGGGTAGTTATCTTTTCGTGAGATTCTGTTCAAGTTTCTGAAGTCTACATAGAGTCGGATCTCCCCATTCTTTTTCCTTACTGGCACCAAGTTGGCTACCCATTTTGAATATCTTAGTGGAACAATGATCTGGGCTTGAAGCAGCTTCTTCACTTCCCTTTCCATGATAGGCAGTAACATGGGATTGATCTGCCTCAGCTTCTGCCTGAATGGCTTTGCCTCCTCCTTCAATGGAATTTTATGCTCGATGACAGAGGTGTCATAGGTTTTGAGGTCTTCGGAGGTCTAGGCAAATATATCAGCAAATTCTCTCAAAATTACAACGTATTCAGACCTCTGTTCCTCTACCAGACTTCTTGAAAATTTGATAAGATTGGGCTCATCCTCAGTCCCAATGTTGTAATGAATAGTACCAGTGTCATCCTCCGAGATTTCTCCCTTTAATGATACATCATTTCTATCAAAGAGCCTTTCTAAAGGAACCAGTCCCCTGGGAATATGATTTTTGGGAAGCTGTACAATGTCGCGTCCCTCAATCTTATTCAACAAATTACCCCCATCGAGCACTTCTCCTGAGACGACGTCTTGGTCAATATGAATCTCTGAAAATTCATCGACAGTTTCCAATAACTTCTTGATTTCGATATCATCCTCGAATACCTTCCAATGTTTGATGTTGTCAGGTATGGAGGGCCTGTATTTCACTTCCACACTGTAGTTTAGTTTGGGAGACAAGGGTACCTTGAAACTGCTTGTTGATGTAGCCAAGGAGTCTGCCACTGTGTTTTCTTCTCTTGGGATGAAAGAAATGTTAAATGCTGAGAAGAAACTGTCAACTAGATCCCATACCTCATTTCTGTAGCTCCTAAGTCGAGGATGCTTAGCTTGATAAGCGTTTCTGATCTGCTGGACCACCAACTCTGCGTCACTGAATACTTCTACTTCCTGAATTCCCATTTCCCTCGCAGCTCTTAGTCCCAGAACAAGAGCCTCATACTCTGCCACATTGTTGGTAGCTTCAAATTCTAATTTGTATGACAGAGATATGGTTTCCTGAGCAGGTGATACAAAAACCACCCCGGCTCCAGTGCCTTCCCTGGAAGAGGCTCCATCAAAGAACAGTTTCCAGACGGGGGTGATGGAGGGAGGAAGTTTAGGGGAAATGGTGGGCTGCTTTCTGAGCCTAAGAGGAGGTTCGGGAGCATGGGTGAGTTGAAGCACACTGGAACCTAAATCGGTGTCTAAGGCGTAAATGGGATGGTTGGTAGGGTTGGTCTCGTCACTGATTATATAGGCCAATTGGGCTTCTTTGTATAGTCTTCTATACTCTCCTCCAAACACTGGGATAGTAGCATATGGGAGGTCCATCTGCAAGGTTCCCCCCAGTCTCTTTATCCAAGATCTTGACAATAGCATACCGAACTTGGGGGGGACATCAGCTACTACGATATCCATGACCACACTTTTCATGGGCAGTTGAAACAAGGTCACCACCAGGTCTTTAATAACTCCAAGACACTGTACTCTCCTGGAGTCAAAAGAATAGAGGTCATGATAGGCTCAGGTGACTTCTAGTCCTAACTCTTCCATGACAGTTTTGGGCATGAGGTTGTGAGAATCCCCTGAATCCATCAAGCAATTGTGCAGCACCTTGTCATGTATGTTCAAGGAGGTGTAGAAGGGAGGGGATGAGTCATCTTTGTTTTCTACCATGGGACCTAGGACAACTGTTGGCTTTTCATCTTAGAGGTTTATGGAGTCTGTGGGAAGGCAGGAGGCTTCAGACTGTGAAAGATTAGATAAGTGTTTTTTAAATTCTCCATGTTTAATTAGCTCAGTGAGGGGCACAGGGATCCTGATATTCTGAATCTCATGCTCAAAATTAAAAGAAGCTGCAAGCTTTGGAATCTCTTTTATTTCGGGGACATGATTGTGGACAATGGGAGAGGGGGGTTGAGATTTCTTACCTCTGTAATTGTCGGCTACTGCATTAGAAGGTTTTTCTGTTCTAATGGACAGCTCAAGAATATCAGGCGCCACCGTCTTTTTATCAGACCTCAGGTTGTACCTGCCTCGGCCGCCACTAGCCTTGTCTCCCTTGCTTAGTTCATTCAGCTGATTGTCCATGAGAGACTCCTCGTATGATGATTGAGTGAGATGAGGAAAAGGAGGAGCATCTCCAAAGCAATGAATTTCAGGCTCAAGTTTGTTTGTTTCTCCTTCTTCTCCTTCAGCCACAAAATTGTTTTGAAAAGGGGCCTGAATTTTCTAGTCTTCTCTGTCTCTTCCCTTTTCTCTTTGCACATTCGGGGGAGAAAAATTGTTTGGCCTCCTGAAGCCTCCTTTATTTTCGGTGACCTGAGGGCCTTTGTATGCTTGCCTCCCTTCTACCCTCATTTTCTCCATTTCTGCGGACAGAGACTTCACCATCTTAGTCAGTTCGTCCACTTGAGGGTGAGGCGCCAATGGTCTAGAAGTTGAGGCTTCTGACCTTCCTTTTCTTCTGTCTGCGTCGACCTTGTTCCTCAGTCTGTCAGATGCCAATACATTGGATTCCAATTCTATAGCCGCATCTTGCATTTGGGCTAAGGAGGTGGCTCTTCTTTCTCTCAGCAAAAGGCAAAAATCAGGGTCAAATGCACCAGCATAGGAAATTTGGGCAGAGGCTTCTGAGGGATTTATCTCTGTAGGGATCTTATTGTACATTTTATTGAATATTTTGGAGAATTCGGACACTGAATCTCCTTCCATCTTCTTCAGAGACCCAAACTCAGTCATATAATACATGAAATCCTTCCTATCTCCCCACTGCCTCAGGAAAACACTATCCAGAGCCTCAATCCCAGCAACAGATCCGGGGGCCAATCCTCTAAACCACTTCCTCACTTCACCATCCAGGCTCTGGACAAAGACTCTCATCCAGAAATCTTCATTTTCAATATTGAGGTTGTTTGCATAACTGTAGAAAGAAACCAGGTTCTCTTCGACAGTCATGTCTCCTTCCCCAGTGAACTTGGGCATGTACTTCAAGTAATCTCTAGCAGGGAGAGGGTTCATAGGAAGGGGAAGAACCAAGGGAGCATATCTGGCAGCGATTATGGCGTCCATTCTATTCAAAGGGGGATTAACACCAGCCATAGGGATGTTAGGTGGAGGAGAATTTGGAGGAGAAGGAGTTCGCAAAGGAGTTATTGAGGGTAAATCTCGAAGTGGGGTGGGAAACAAGAGGTGATTCAAGGAACAGGTTGTCGAGCTGAAGACAACGGGTGATTTTCCTTGTGCAGGAGTGGGGAAATCTTCTGAGGTCCCGGCCCAACGTCAAGGTACAGTTTCAGGGGATAGGGGATTGACAGAGTCTCATTCCTCTGGTCCCAGACTAGGAGAGGAAAACTCAACAGGAACACTCCCAAAGTTTAGGAAACGGGAAACTAGAGAGACAGGCCTGTCAAATAACCGAGGAGGAGAAAAAGGAGCTCCAACAGAAGGCTATGGTGGATTACCTGTTTCGGCGGTGGACACTTCTTCTTCAGAGGCCTTTCCTTTCTTGAATACCGCTTCTGGATCAGATTCAGGTGTAGCTAGAGGCAGCTGTGGATGAGACCGAGTGTGTCTGCTTCTGGAAGTCACAGTTAAAACAATGGGTTCGCTCCAGTGGAGTCGTCACAATGGAGTCGCCAGGTGCACAGTAGCAATCTTAATAGTTCTAATATCTGATGCACCTTCAGAATCATCCAATTGTTGTCATTCAATCCTGAGGAAAATATTCAACTTCGTCCTCGGCAACGGTGCCAAAAATGTTAGCGTCGGAAGTCACTCCTGGATTGCTTGCAGGAGCAGAGCCCAACACCCATCAGTTTAATGTCACGGTTTATTTATAAAGGGTGATCAAATGGAGATAACAGATCGAGGAGGTATCATTCTAATTCAGGGACTGAGTCTGGTATGTAAAGAACAAAGAAGGTCTGGAATCCTAACTTCAGCCAGTGGGTTGATTTAAGGATGAACAGGTGGAAGACTTAATAAGAAGGGTGAACAAACGACCATAGGCATCAGGCTTGCAGCGGCTTGTAGAGGAAAAAATCTGAACACAGGATCCTCCTGGTTCAGAGCTTCAAGAAACTGAAGAAAAGACTTGACTGGATCCTCCAATTCCAAGTCGCTCAGCGATTGGGGAAATCACAAGAATCGATTAGAGGCTCCGTAACTATTACAATGATCCATTACAACATCATCCTATAATATCTACAGCTCGACTGGATCTTCCAATTCCAAGTTGCTCTAATATAGTATAAACAAAGACATGAAAGAAACTGGCATTCATAAGGCAAGAAGTCTCAAAAGTTAATACATAACTAGAACAACAATACTTCATTAAAACTTTACAACCCCAGAGCTCTGCTCAACCATCCCCTACAAAATGTGAGAAATCTCCTCTAAATACTTAGAGCAAAACCCATAGAAGCCAATTCGAGACATTGCATTGATGGCATTACGCTTGCGTGTTCACTACACCTGCAGTCTTTGGACGTTCGTGGACTTCAGTCAGATGCAATCGCGTTCCAAAGGACCCGTGAATGAAATGACCAGCTTACAGTCATTTCTGGACTTTCCATTTATGGTGGAAACGATGTCCAACCACCATCAAATGCTGCAATAACTGATTCATTGGGATCGGGGAAGGCCCCGACCGACTCTGTACCTACAGGACATGGAAACCTTCATATTCTGCCATTTGGATCTTGTTCGAGAAATCATGGTAGGACTGGCGAGTGGACGTGGAGGCCGTTATGGAGACTGGAGGACTTGACATGGAGTGGTGAATGGACGATGCTCAGGTAGGGGTGATTTGGCATGCTACGGGGATGGGACATGGCGACCGGGGATAGGTGATGGAGGTATGAGGTGAGGTTTCGGGGTTTCGGGGTTCACAAGTCCAGGATGCACGAACTCCTTGCCTCCGGGATCTCTGATATCCCAATGTGCGATGAGCTCCTCCTCCTAGGAGCTAGCCCCTATCGGCTAGAACAAGATCCATGTGACTAGTCTCCGTGTGACTGTAGCTTAAAACTCTCCATCGGAGTTTCGGCATTCACGAAGACATGGGCACACATCCTCCGGACTAGCGACAGCCTGCCACCTGTAACCCACTTGCTCTTGTGCCGATTGCCAAGATATCGCTTCTCGCGATCTCGCAATTCTGTATGCAAATCTTTGCAGCTCTAACCCACGAACCTCCGAGCTTGCGATATGCCGATGCCACTTGGTGCTGTCTCCCTACAAGGATTGTCCTTCTGACACCTGTCCTCCACTACGATCCGTGGCTCCGTCAGGAAATCGGGTATCGGGATATCGCGATTCCCATTGTCATGTGCATGGGATTTTCAGCTCCCCGATCCCCGACTCTGCAGGATCTCTCACCATGTGCCTCAGCTGACGAATGGCTCTGATTCATTCGGGCAATCGTGCATCGCGATTCACTCATGTAAGAGTTCCCTGCCTCCAGAAACTCTGATCCTCCGATTAACTAAAATCCCGACTCTCCTTCTGTTGTCTGACGCATATCCTGCCAAGGTCAACGGCTAGGATCCCATCGGTCTTTCGAGACTCAAAAGGTCTCGGCTCTCTTACCCTTTGAAATCCCGATACCACAATTGTTACTAACAATTCCCATTTCTTTATCCTCTTTTGATTGAAACAAAGGATTATCGAGCATTTTATACAAATCGAGATCTTGATTGAACTCATATATATCTTTAGAAGAGGATTCGTTGCATGCATCATTAAAGTCATACTGGTCTACAACATTTGACCACTCAATAACATCATCGTCGAATACAAATGTATCATAATTTGGTTTGACATAATTAGCATTGATTTCTTCATTTGCGTAATCAACAATTCCATTGTATGCGTGCAGATAAAAAGGTTGAGATGAAAGGTGATTTTGGGTATGAGGTTTAAGAAGGGAATGAGAGGTGGATTGGTCATCAAGCATCATGATATAATCATGGTCTTCCTCATATCCATGCTCTCGACCACAAGAATCTGATTCATTCTAATTAGTCCTCGAGAGAGAGGTTTCCCGAGAGATACTCCCATTATGATTTGAAGATTGAGATTCGAGAAAGGACATGTGATCTTGAAAGCTCTTAATGATGGGGATTAATGAAGACAATTCCTGGTCATAAACACCAAAGGAGTAACCTGTTCTACGGATTTTCTCTTTGAAGTCGAGGCAAGTGGATAGGGATAGCTCTAGGTTTTGAACGTTCTTTTCTTCCAACCGCCATCGGTAAAGAGGGCGGGAATTTTTGTAGTAATGCAATAGAGCAACCAAGTTGGTAGGGCGAATGGGAGTAGGAATTAGATTATACAACTTTATAAAATGAAGATTAAAAGTAAGAATGCTCTCATTATCCTTCATGCATAATTGATTAAACCTCTTAAGATGCTCATATGGATTATCCAAATGCCCAAAAGTAGAAGTAAACCAGTGATACAAATCAAACCAGGTAGAGATGCATCCATCAGGAAGGCTAGAAAATAAAGAGGTGACATTTCCCCGAAGGGAATTCATAAACAACAACATGCAACTATCATTATTATTTACTCTGAGAATGACACAAGCATTAAAAAATGCATGAAGATGTTCAATCACTATAACAGTTCCATCTCCATGGAAGAGAGACAAATGATTTTTGAATTTGTGAGGTAAAGGGTTCACTGGGCGAGCGAACTTCAAGGGAGTGGGCACAAACCAAGGGGAACTATTTAGGTCTTCTTCAAACTCAAACAAGCCATACTTGCGAATTCCTTTCCTAGGGTTAGTAGCTGAAACCACATGGTTACAACCACTAAACATACTTCCGATTGGTTGAGACATTGAGGTCTAGGAAGGGAAAAAGAAAAATCGAAAGAATTAAAACAAAAACTAGGAATGAACCATTGAACGGTTGTCCCCAGTATGGTCACCAAAAATATGTTGACGCCAAAATACTAGAGAGTCTCAAGAATCAACATTTTCAACCTCCTGCGGGGCTAGGCGAGAAGAAGCGGGAATGTCAACCTAGGCTTTAAGCCCCAGATAAGAATGCGCATTGAACTCTAAGTTAATTTTCTCCTAACCTATAGTCTAAGAACATATCCCTTTGTTCTGTAATTTTTCTTTTAGCAATATTTAATTTTTATTTAATTTATGATTTTATGCTATTTACAATTTAATCATTTATATGTGAGGTTTTATACAATTGGAACAATTAAATTAAAATTAATAAAGGAAAGACAAATGATAAAAGTAAAGACAATGTTTTGTTTTATTTTAGCAAAAAGTAAATGAAAGCAAAGTTAGCTAAAGCTAGAAAAGTTAAAAAAACTATATTAGATTTAAAGTAATTTAATCAAAAGAAAACTTATTACATAACACTAGTTTGAATAATAACATTAAATTGATGATATAACATTTTTCTTTTCATTTAGAAGTTAGGATGTGACTAAGACATTATAAATCAAAACAGTAAAAAAACAAAAAGGTTTATATACATTAAAATATTTGACGAGTGAAACATATTTAAATATAAAACATTTATGAATTTGTTCATTTTCCTTTTTAAAGTTTAGGATGTAAAGATAATAAAATTAAAAAAATAAACCAAGTTTATGTATACTAATTAGATAGTAAATAAAATTTATGAACATGATTTCTTACAATATAAATGCAATTCATTTGTCTTTTAAGGTTTTATATAACTTCTTTTTTATAAGTTGAAATTAGAGCGTTAAATAAGTAAAGTTGAGGAGAACTGAGGATTTTAAAGAAAAATAAGGAAATAGTACCAAGCGAGAAAGAAATGATTTTCATTTAAAGACTTCTTATACAAATTCATAATCTTCAAAATCTCAAAGTCTCTGCATAGACTAGGGCCAGGTATATGGTCTTCAGCCCCCCTAGACACAATGTACAATAGAAAGACCAAGCATAAAAAAAGAAAACAAAATCTGAGCCCAGAAGGAATGGATCCATGGTGGAGAATCGCGAGGAAAGGACATGCATAGTAAAACTAATTAGCACTGAATTAAATTGAGCCTTATTACAAAAAACTAAACAAGTAAATCTTTATCTCATGAAGGCCAACAAACTCATCATTGCTTATCCTCTTCGCTGCTTCGCAAGATCCCCTGCTGCCGACGATTTCGTCAATCTCTGCTGAAAATGTAAGAAAAAAATGAAATGCAGAGTCCTCACAGCACTCCTAGCATACTACTATGAAATTTCTGCCAAAAGTTTTCTCTCAAAAATTTATTTCTCTAATGATATCTCCTTCAGTAATTTTCTGTCCTTTTAAGACTTCTCTAGAATAATCTCCCCTTCCTCTACTGGGGGCTGCTCCTTTTTTTTTTTTAGAGAACGGTTCCTTCAGTTAGATAGTTTTGTAACCAAATTTGAACTGTGGGATTTCTTTAACATATCACTAAGAAAAATAATTAGCTGTTGTTATCTCAGTTGTAGAGGCCAATGCGCTCTCTGTGTCTTTTCATTTCCCACATTTTGAATTATGTAAGGGTTGCCCACGTTTTGAATCATGTAAATCTAGTTAGCATACCAAACGCTGCTCCAGCCCCTTTGCCAACTCTTCTTCTGCATGTCTTCTCCTTACGAAATTTCTTCAAAGCTTTTCATCATAAATCGCACAGTTTTTACTAATGTTTTGCCACGATATGCAACCCATAATCACAACTCCAAGAGATTATTGGAATTTTCCTAAAGCTATGAATCCAGTGTAGACTCATCTCGTATAATGCGCTCCAGAAAACATTCATTCAACATCCCGCTGTAGTGCGAAGAAAAAGTACTAAAACCATCATCGTTCAAGCTTTTCTTTTGGTCTGTTCGGGATCTATCTTTACGCCATTCCATTGTGAGAAGATGCGTCCCTCAATCCTTATTTACATCCATTAACATGGCGATGTTCCATTCACTTACCTTCATTTGGGCTTGTTTTTCAATAAGGATCATAGGAGCATTTAAAATTAAAGACAACTTAAAGGTGGCAATTCCAGTTTCAATATAAAACTTAGCTTGGATAATAGTGCTATGACAAGCATCGTATCACATATTTTGCTATGGTATGTCATGACATAATGCAAAAGGTATAAGTTATAGTCCTTATATCATAATTTAAAATATAAGAGACATTTCGAAAAGTGAGATAATGTATCATGATCTCAAAATTTGTAACGTGACATGTCTTTAATTAACCTTTAACAAATCCTTTTATTTTCCCTTTATTAGAAATCTATGTAGACCAAGGGAGTATATGATATGAAGAGTGATATTTTGAAAAGTGAGGAAGACCATGGAAAAGTAATATGTTGGGTAAGACATGGAATGATTTCAAGCTTACAATATGCTATTTATTTATTCTTTTCATCAATGGAATGGTTATATAAGGTGAGTTATACGGGAATAAAGAGTGATGATAATAGGGGCTTTTGACATACAATGTCATCGACGTGAATAATGTGTGGAGCGAGAAAAGGGTCAAGCTTAGAATTAAGTCAAGCATCCAAAAAAATTCCAAGAACATTGCACCAACCTTTAACGATAATAAGTGAAACTTTGCATAAGTAGTATGATTCAAGGGGGAGCCTGGAAACTCTTTGACGGCTAAGTTCTATTGAGAACAATCATCGTCAACAAAGAACATGAAGAAAATCCAAGAAGGACACCAAGAAGATTCTACTCATACCTAAATGCAAGGACTAAAAATGAGAAAAATAACAAGAAACAAGTTTGCCAAAAATTTAACAATAACACAACTTCCTATCACTCCACAAGCACTCAATAGAGACTTATAAACACTCAAAACCCACACAAAAAACACCAAACTAAACCTAAAATGCTTAGAAAAATATGTACGTGACTGTTCTATGAACAAAGCATATGTACGCGCACTAGAAGAAAACATATTACATATGTACGCGATTGTTTAGGGAAAACCTGTGTATGCCAATAAAAACACTAAATGGGTAAGAATTAAGCCAAGCAACTGAGATACACAACAATGTAGAGGTTGTTAAGTTACAGGAGACATAGAAACTTAGGAAAACAAAGAGAAATCAAAGAGAAAAATCACCAACTAACCCCAAAAAGAGAGTCCCTAGCAGAGTCACTAATTTTGTCATAAGGAATAAATCTCTATTGTTTGGGGTAGGACCACAATGGACATAACAACACCAAGAAATCAACTCGAATCTCAAGTATGATAGATAAATGGAAATTCCAACAAAAGAAAGGCTAGAATCCTACATCTTCTGTACGTTTATAGGAGACCACCGTCGAGCTCACAATCCAATGCCTAATACCTACAACTTTTCCTCAACATCCAAGATACAAAAGCATATGGAAAATGTATGAAATGTTACCATATAAACTAGCATAATCCATTAAAAAGTATAACAATTTTACCCATGTAAAATAATATAAACATTTGCAACATATAATTGGAAGAGAAAAGCGTATTTCTTTTAATATAATCAATAGGAGTACATAGGTGACAACCTCTTGTATCAACAACTCATCAGAACCGAGAAACTAAGTCCCTCCACTTATTCCTTCACCACTTCAATCCTCCACAAGGGAAGCTCACAAGTTCTAGGAGTAATTGGGTTCCTCCTTCATAGGATAGGGAGAGCTTGGGGGGATGAACATAAGGATAGTTCAAACTTAAAGGACTAAGGGATGCGGACTCAAGGAAGTAACACAAGGAAAAATTTCTCCAGAGTGTACTTGCTCTCAATTTTTTCTCTCCTTCTCAAGGCTTGTATATGGCTCAGTTTATAGCCTTCAAAGGGAATTGAAGGGTCAATTCGTAGTGTTTTCAACATATGAAAGGCCAAGGATCATGGATCCCATGACTTGGCATGAAAAATCCAAAATATTTTAATTTTAAGCACAAAACCCGTTGTACGCGGGCTATAGTGGAGCAACCTACATATACACATGTTTAATAACTGCAACTCGCATATATGTACAAAATTTTAAATTTTTGACTTTTGACTGAGAAAAATGGGGAAACTCAGTCTGCAGAGGGAAAGGGTAGGCCACCAAATCATGATTCATAGGGTGTGAAAAAAACTGTTATAACACTTTCCCTTCTGTGGGTTTATAAATATGCTTCACATTCAACTAAAATGTATGGCCATCATCAACTATGTTGGCCATCCTCAATAGATTTCTTATGGAATTTTATGTTGTTTTCATAATGCCATCCTCTATATCAACACCTAGTATTATTATTTCTCTACTACCTTTAGGACTTTCATTATGATATTCAAATCTAACCATGACTTCTTTATCAACAACAACATTTGATTTCCTCTTATTATTTAAATAGGTTTCATTTAAATCAATTATCTCTTCATAATCAATAGGAATATAATCATCCATGGGCATCAGTCTTTTTCATTGCTCTTGTTTATTCTTCTTACGAGAAGGAGTAATAACCTGATTCAGACAAATCTCAACAAAATATGCATTTGGATTTTCCTCATATTCAGATGTAACATTTATAGGATTTGTAGAATGAGGACTTTTCTTTCTTCCTTCCTATTCTTGTCCGTCTGCTCTTGCAGCTTCAACCTATGTTACTTTTTGTTACATTTTCCTTCCTTATTATATGTTTGAATACTAAGAGGAGGCGAATCAATATTACACAATTATTTTTACCAAAACTTTCTATTTAATATTTTTTATTTATTTACCAGTAGTCAATGATGAACAATTAAATCATACCATACATAATACATAGATATTTATAGTGGAAACCCAAATTGGAAAAAACCAGAAAACTTTATTTATAAAAAATTGTAAGCACCAACTTATAAAAAACACCAATCTGCAATAATCTTTCCAGACACCAACCTGTAGGGGACACCAATCCCCTTGTTGAGAACCAACTCATCCAATGGGAACCAACCCAAAAAATTATTGTTCATAGGAACCAACCCATAGGAGACACCAATCCCCTTGCTTGCTCCACCCTGCCACCCTGAAAATATTTGTTTGCTTCAAAATACCTCTCTAGCAGGATTCATCCTCTATGTCATTAAACCTCATATCATCTTCATTACTTCCACACTTTCATACATGCCTTGGAGGCTTTATTCTCCTCAAATCTCTTCACTCAAAATTCATCACCCATGCATCAACTAGCTCAATCAAGGGATCATTATTTATATAGCTCATGTACTCAACTATTTGTCCACATACAAAGTCTTTCTCATCAAGTCAGCTCTGAGTCCCTTTGCCTCTTCCTCAAAATTGGGCCCTAACATTTTTCATTTCACGTGATATGCTCACAGACCACACAACACAATTTTGACACTCAACAGTCGTTGAATCTCATACTGATTCAATATTGTCTATTGATTTACAATCATGTTCATCGGGATACCAATACACTCTACAACACTTCAAAGTACATCAGTGGTTCGATCTGTCCTTTGTTTGATCACAAGCATCAATTTATTCTTTCATATTAGGACCACTGAGGTGTCAAAACACTCAACACCATCTCGACGCACAATAGCCATTTTATCATCTCTTGATTAGATCGTAACCGTCAAATATAACATCCATAATCTCTAAACTTCCAAGCTATCAGATCCTTTGGAAATCATCACTCAACCACCATCATATCTAGATTAGATATCATATGTTGATTTGGCCTCTTTCATATTGGGACCACTAGGCCTATTAGAGATACTTTTATCAGAGCCCCTATGTTTGGATGAATTTTAGACTTTAAAATTATGAACACTCTCCACCGTTGATCATTCCAAATCTACAATTGTCATCACAACTTGTTCACACTCTGAGAAACGATCCATATTTCTCATTTTCTCAACATAGAACATTTCCTGAGGAAGGGATTATTCTTTGATACCCTTCTCATCGGGGTTGTACAACTTCCCAAATATTTTGAACGCTGATTGACAATATTGGAAATGAATATTCTTCGATACCCCTCTTGTCAGAGTTGTGAAACTTCCCAAATATTTTGAACACCGATTGATAAGCTCCAATGAATGGTATAGATCTCCTCACTATAGCTCTAATAGATTAATGGTTGTCATTAATTTGGAGTTTCCTTCATCATCATACTTTCTTTCACCTTTGTACGTGGCCAAATCTGCTTATGACATGTGGTCCAGTCACTAAGTTACACCTTTATGCTTTTGTGGCACTGTCCTGGTATTTAAGTGGCATTGTACAAAGTCTGGCACGTGTATATGATATGGTGCTGACATGGAATTGACATGTCCTCCACGTGGGCTCCTTTCACATGTATTGTATAACCATCAACACTCTTAATCTTTCAGCACACAAATCAAGGCCATGAACATAATATTCTTTGATACTCTTATATTGGAGTACAAACTACTTTGTCAATGTTCCTCCTCCGATAGCTATGTCTCCAATAAATCAACAATTCATGTTAATTCATAGTTTCCTTCATCATTGGATTCCATGTCACCTTGCATTATGTGTTAAGAATCAAATATCAATATATCATTGAAAAACCTCAGGAAAATTACTCAACGTCTTGAAAAAGAGATAATTTCAGTTAATAAGCCTCTTTGAGGGGGAAACCTCCTTCTACCCCACTTAAATGTTCAAGTAGAAGATGATTCCAAATGAAAATGTCTCCTTGGTATATATAGGAGACTAGGAGGTATAGTTACAACTAATGGAATAAAGCTGACATAAATAAAATAACATTACTAATGTAATATGCCCCAATTAAGGGGTAATGAGCCAATATTA
>ML781062.1:144224-163683 GCA_009831015.1 Picea engelmannii
CCCCCCCCCCCCCCCCCCTCTCAGTTGTTTTAGTATTTCCAACAAGGGAGACATAGTGGTGGAAGAAACTCTTCTAGAGGAAGAGGCAGGGGAGGAGTAAGGTGCTATAACTGTGGAAAGATAGGGCACATGTCTTGGGAATGTCCTGAGAAGAAGAAGGAAGGAGGAGAAGCTCACATTTCAGAAGCCCAACGAACAAATGTTGAAGCAAAGGGAGTAGAGGATGGAGCATCCCTAATGTTGAGAAAAGTTCTCTTGAAGCTAGAGGCATAAATTGAAAAACCAATGTAGAGAAACAGTCTCTTCAGGACAGCTTGCAAGACTAAGGATAAAGTGTGCAAGGTGATCATTGACAGTGGGAGTACAAGGTGATCATTGACAATGGGAGACAAGGTGATCATTGATAGAGATGGTGGAGAAATCGGAGCTGAATACAATTGCACATCCAAGGCCATACAAAGTCTCATGTCTGCAAAAAGGACACCAGGTAACGATCGCTAAACAATGCCTGGTTGAAATTAAAATAGGAGGATATAAAGATGAAATCCTATG
The DNA here is from genome assembly GCA_009831015.1 of Picea engelmannii. Taxonomy (NCBI): domain Eukaryota; kingdom Viridiplantae; phylum Streptophyta; class Pinopsida; order Pinales; family Pinaceae; genus Picea; species Picea engelmannii. Next base: position 144,777 of record ML781062.1, read on the forward strand.
TGATGTAATTCCCATGGATGTATGCCACATTTTGTTGGGAAGACCATGGTAGTTTGATAGAAATGTCATTCACGATGGAAGGAATAATACATATACATTGGAGAAGAATGGTAGGATGCATATGTTGCTGCCAATGGAGGAGAAGAGAGCGAAGGAGGAAGCCAACACCAACATACTTCTCATGAGTGGGAAGGAACTCTTGAAAGAAGTCAAGGAAGAATAGGAGATGTAATTCACTGTGGTGAGGAAGCCCAAAGTCAGCCTTACGAGTACATCAATGGATGATTTTCCTAAAGAAGTTCAGGAGTTGTTGGATAATTTTGCTGATATAGTGGTGGATGAGCTGCCAAACTCATTTCCACCCTTCAGAAGTATCAATCATCATATCGAATTGATACTAGGAGAAAGCCTTTCGAACAAGGCAGCGTACGAATTAACACCTCGAGAAAATGAGGAGGTGAAGAACCAAGTCCAAGAAGTGCTGGATAAGGGTTTGGTTAGAGAAAGTTTGAGCCCATGCGCAGTACCAACTATGTTAAGCCCAAAGAAATATGGAGGATGGAGAATGTGCATAGACTCGAGAGCCACCAACAAGATCACCATCAGGTACAGATTTCCTTTACTGAGAATGGATGATTTAATGGATTTCTTAAGTGGAGCAAATTTCTTTTCTAAGATAGATCTTAAAAGTGGATATCACCAGATTAGAATGAGAGAAGGTGATGAGTGGAAAACAACCTTTAAGACGAATGAAGGTCTGTATGAGTGGCTGGTTATGCCATTTGGCTTGACGAATTCCCTGAGTAATTTTATGAGGCTGATGAACGAAATTCTAAAGGATTTCATTGGAAAGTTCGTGGTTGTATATATGGATGATATACTGATATTTAGCTGGACTAAAGAGGAGCATTTGAGGCACCTAATGCTAGTAATGAGGAGGCTACAACAGGAGAAACTACTGATCAATTTGAAGAATTCCTCTTTTATGAAGACAAAACTCATTTATTTGGGTTTCGTGATCTCTTCGAATGCACTAAAGATGGATCCAGAGAAGGTGAAAGAGATCAAGGAGTGGCCGTCACTAAGGAGCATGTTTGAGGTAAGGAACTTTCATGGTTTAACAATTGTTTATAGAAAGTTCATTAGAGACTTCAGTAAGATTTGTGCACCCATGATGGATATAGTGAAGAAGCGACACACATATTTTAAACGGACAGAGGAGGCTGAAAGGAGCTTCAATATACTGAAGGAGAAGATAACCGAATGACCAATTTTGGTCTTGTTGAATTTTGGGAAGACATTTCAGGTAAGATGTGACACAAGTGGAGTTGCAATAGGAGCATTTCTGAGTCAGGACAATCGACCTATTTCCTATTTCAGCGAGAAGTTGACTGAGACTAAGAAGAAATACTCCACATATGACAAGGCGTTTTATGCCATAATTCAAGCTTTGATTAAATGGAGGCATTATCTTGTCATGCAAGAGTTTTTCTTGTACAACGATAACCGAGCTTTACAATTCATAACCCAACAAGAAAAATTGAATCAGAGGCATGCAAAATGGGTTGAATTTATGAAAATTTTTACTTTTGTCATAAAACATATTGCTGGGAATGCTAACAAAGTTATTGATGCGTTAAGCAGAAGATGTTTAATTCTGCAAGAATTCCAGGTGGAGACCTTGGGGTTTGAACACCTTAAGGATATGTATTGTGGTGATACAGATTTCAAGGAGGCCTACGAAGAGTGTACAAGCCCTGTACTGAGAGATAGAAGTCAGTGGAAAGAGTATATGGTTCAATAAGGATTTTTGTTCAGAGGAAATCAATTGTGCATACCAAGATGCTCAATAAGGGATAATCTTCTAAAGGAAAAGCACAATGGAGGATCGACTGGACATTTCGACCATGATAAAATGTTTGCACAGTTGAATAGTTCATACTATTGGCCAGGTATGAGAATAGAGGTGATAAAATTTGTGAACAAATGTAGGATCTGCCAACATGCAAAGGGGAAAAGACAGAACAATGGATTGTATCAACCATTGCCAATACCAAAGAGGCATGTGATGCAATAAGCATAGATTTTGTGTTGGGATTGCCAAGAACACAAAGAGGATTCGATTCCATATTTGTGGTGGTGGATAGATTTTCAAAGATGGCACATTTCATCCCATGCCAGAAGACCAGTGATGCAACACATGTTTCAAATCTATTTTTTAGAGAAGTTGTGAGACTTCATGGTCTACCCAGGAGCATTGTCTCAGATAGAGACACAAAATTTGTTGGTCACACTTTTGGAGGACGCTGTGGAAGAAGATGGGGACGAATTTGTCCTTCTTCTCAACTTATCACCCTCAAACAGATGGGAAGACTGAAGTGGTAAATAAAAGTTTGGGGAATTTATTAAGGAGTATAGTTACTGAACATCATAACCAGTGATACAACGACTCACCAAACAGGAGCACTGGAAGGAGCCCATTCCAAATACTCTATGGAATGCAACCTAGGGGAGTGTATGAGTTGAGAGACTTGGAACAGGGAGAGATCATGAGTGTTGGAGCAGAGGATTTTGCTGTAGAGATGGAGCGACTCCATAGCCAGATCAAAGGACAATTGGAGAGTTCTAATCAGAAATACAAGCACAGAGCTGATCAACATTGCAGGGAAATTCAATTTGAAGTAGGAGATTAGGTTTTAGCACATCTTAGGAAGGAAAGATTCCCTAGGGGAACATACAACAAGTTGAAGATGAAAAAGATAGGGCCCTGTAAGATCTTGAGGAAGTTTGATGAAAACGCCTATGAGATTGAACTGCCAGATGGTGTGGTAATTTCACCCATATTCAATGTTTCAGACCTATATCCGTACAGGGAAGATGAAACAGAAGGGTCAGAAGCTCAAGGAAAATTTTAGTGGGAGAAACAGATGCCTATGGCAGAAAAGCCACAGATGGAGAAAATTGTTGATCAGAGGATTGACAAGAAGACCAGGAGGAAGACTTATTTTAAATATCTGGTCAAATGGAAGGAACACCCAATAGAATATGCTAGTTGGGAAAATGAAGCTTCTATCTAGAAGCAGGGAAAGTCAGTAGAGGAGCTCATGGATATGAGTCCATGAATTTTTTTCAAGGGGAGTATGATACAGGAGAATCGTTGGCAAGCGCATAGAGGCAGGACCACTCAACACGTGAGAGTTCTTCCTAAAATTCAACGTGGGCAGTTACAACTGATTTCATAATCTACCTCCACTCAGCACCGAAATTCACCTTTGGAGGCACGCTTGAACCAGTGCCGAATTTTACCCTTTGAGGCAAGTTTTGAAATTGTAAATAGAGTAGGCGTTTCCACTTCAGCTCTGGAATGTGACTGAACTAAGATAACATAGGATGAATTTTAGAGTAGGCAAGTAGCCAGGGGAAACCCTAGAAACATTTTTGAGTTATGTAGAAGTTTGTACACCCAGTTAAAGGGAGCTGCAATACAGAGAGAAATTAGCTGTAAGAGAGAAATGCGAGTTAGTAGGAGATCTCAGTGTTTTGAGTTACTATAATTTTGAATGTATTTTGTAGCCATTGGGCACTTGTGAATATAATAAAATGGAAAATTTATCCAAATGTATGGTGTGTGGACTGTGTGCATTTTCCTGTCATTTCTGTTTACATGGACAAGTGGATGGAACTGTGAGTTTTTCCAGTTTCAATTGTTTCTCTTCATTGGAATCTCTGCAAGGTGTGCATCGAGCTAGAGAGGAACGTAAGGATATTAGGAGGAATTTCTCTGTGATAAATACCATGGATCTGAGTTATCAAAATCCCTCAAATGCAAGGAGTGCACAGGAAATCGAAGTCTAAACCAGACAAAGCTCAGGAGGGATAACGCTTCAGAAAGTGTTATTGAGATCCAAGAACTCATTCCCTAGAAGGAATGAAGACCGAGTCTTCAAAGACTTAGAAAATATTCTAAGTCTGAAGTGAGTAAAAGATCAGAAGGAATAATGTCGTCGAGCATTGGATCATGGTGGAAGATCCCACAGACCGTTCGATTTGAGGGAGAAGCCCAGGCTTTAATGCTACGTAGATCCGGGAGGGGAGACCCCGAAGATCTAAATGGATGGTGGAGAGTCCTTGAGGAGAAACACTGAAACCCCACTAGCCATTGGATAAGGTGGATTTGCAAGGAGGTTAGCGACAAGGGCTTTTTGATGTCCAAAGCTCAGGAGGAATAGTGACCATCGATCTCAAATAGATCTAGACCATTGGGCCATTTCGCAATTTTAGGTATCGTGAGTTGGAAGGACAGAGTTCCTTGTCTCTCAAAACCCTGAATCGTGAAATCCCGAAATCACGATTCGACGTGAACCATTGATCACAAGAAGCTCTGGACCATTGGTCCATTTCGCGATTTTGGGTATCGCAAGTTGGAAGGACATAGGTCCTTGTCTCCCAAAACCCTGAATCGTGAAATAGTGAAATAGCGAGGTCGGACATGGACCGTAGATCCCAGGGATTATTGTGAGCCATTGATCGAACACCAAGGCACTTCAGCATTTTGACATATCGACATTTTGGCATTTCATCAACTGAGGATTCCAAGGAGTAGAGATATTCCTTGCACCCATATTTCGCGAAACGCGAAAACTTGAAAGAAAAGGGCGTTGGGACATTTCGACATTTCGACAACCGGGGATTCCAAGGAGTAGAGATATCCCTTGCATTCTGATTCTTCAAAACACAAAAACTCAAAGGAATAGGTGCTGGGACATTTCAGCAACTAGGGGTTTGAAGGACGAAGGAACGGGATGCTTGACTTGTGAAGTCCCGACCCACGATATTTCAGCTTTTCGGCAACTAGGGGTTTGAAGGACGAAGGGATGGGACGCTTGAATTCTGAAGTTTTGGTCCATGACAAGAGCCCTTTTTGGCTTAGCGCAAGGTCACGGCTCTTGGTTGTGTGCTGTGGGAGCTCACACTTTGTGCTTGGAAAATACAACTGAGCATTTGTGGGGGACCTGTGTGTTCATTCGAAGGATTCTAGTTTGGAACCAGAAGAGCCATTTTGGCTCCAGAATCAGAAGACCCTGACCGGGAGGTCGCATATCCCATAAGAGGGATAGGGGGTCTGCATCAAAAAGGGATGAAGAGAAGGAATGAAGAATAGATGGGTTGAGGGAATAGAGAAGAAGAGTTTGCAACAAACAAATATATTGGAGTATTGCGCAATGGTAATATATTTAGACCGAATAAAACAAGGATTGTGGCTGAGAGAGAGGGGAAGCATAGTGATAAAGAGGAAAGAGACACTGGTGTGATACTCTAGATCAAAGGAAATATGCTCACAGAATAAAATATCCATCACCTCATTCCATTACAATAATATCCCACTTAGATCAAACTCTATGTCGAACCCACGACCCCATGTACATCACTAAGAATTGAGGTAAGATCAGAAGCTTTGTCAATTTTAGTTAGTGAAGGAAGTAAATATAATAGTAAGAGTAGTCATAGTAGTGGAAGTTGTTAGCACTAGAATTTTCCCTTAGAATTCTTGAAAGATAATACCAATACCCATTTGATTCTTTAGGATTGAAAATGTTTGAGTAGGTATATCAACAAGACTGGGAAATGAAGAGTGAAACAAGCTAACTATAGATCAGTAACTACTGTTGGGCAAGGAGTCATAAACACCTTATTCAATGAAGGAAATCAAGCTTCATAACGGACAAAAGTTTTATACAATGCTCAGTAGAGGAATGAAGAAGATAAAAAAGAGTGGATCATTCAAAAAACTGTAAACCTTTCTGAAAAAGTGAATGCAAGGTACTTGAATAAAACAATGATTTAATAGGAAAGTTATAAAAGATCTTTTTCTACTCAAGAATCTATTAATCAAGGGAATTTTATGATCCTATGAATATGAAATTTATACAAGAAAGAAGATGTAAAGAAATAAAAAATAAGAATTTCAAACAATATGGTAGCACAACTCTCATGGATCTTCAATAACATAAATGATTAAAACATGAATTCCCTCAAGCTTACAAAAAATCAACAAAACTACTCCTCCAAATATCTCCTCTCTTGGATCATGAATCAAACCCTTTCCTCGACAAAACCACTGCTATATATTATGTATCAATCCTTCCTACTCTAAAGAAGTTGAATCCCAAGTGGTTTCATTGGATTCCCTTTTCTCTAGGAGCTGTTACAACAAGGTGAAACAAAAAATTCACCTAGCTCCTATTTTTTTGGATCTTGTCTATTGTGATAAATAATTTTTGAAACAGGTCATGTTGCTTGATCTGGTGATATAAAACATGTCCCTCATGTCCAACTACCTCCTAGGAAACCATTCGAACCCCCTCAGAGAGTTGGAAACTCTCCTATATCTTAGATTTACCAGACTGTTAGAGTTTGCAACGCCTTTGACAACATGCGTTGTGAACTTTCCTATAGGTGATGATTTCAACTTTTCTCCCAAACGACGAACTGGTTCAGGTTGATTTTTGGTCAAAAAGTAAAAAATATAATGATTCATCTCCAAAAAAAAATTAAGAATAACCTGGATAGGAATTTTAAAGTTATGATGAAAACATGACTCTGTTGTGTACTAATTTGCCACAAATTGTCCGAAAACTACCAGTTCACAACACAAGTTCGCAGTGCGCAAAGTTGGACTAGGTTTTATGACAGGTTTGGAAGAATTCACACATCTGAAGAGGAAAATGAATTTGAAAGGTTAAAACTTCAGACTTAAATGAATCTCAGTTTAGGGGTTTGATCTTAGCAAAAAACAGAGGGTTCACAATGCATAGTTTGTAGCATCATCAAACATATAGTGGATAAGGTTACTGCTGCAAGAGGAAACTACAAATTGATATTTTTGGTATAACATAACAAACTTATTAGTGCAAGGAGTTTGCAACACAGGTAATATGCAACAGGTGTAGTTTGTAGCGAATAGGACATTTATAGTAAATGGAGGCATTTTTACAAGAATAAGCTGCAAGTTACCTTTTGACTAGAAAGCATGTATCCTGGGTCTGCATAAAGGTTTGAAGGACAAGAATGTGTGAGCTAACCAAGAAAAAAGGGATCTGCAGAACCAATTGTATAAACCAGTTTGTAGTGCTAATAGTTCGCAACAATAACAATCAACAATAATATACAATGGTTACAAGAAAGAAATATACACTTGCATTTGGATGATGAGAATAGTTAACCAAAGAATGCATGAAGGCTTTAAAATGAGAGACATATACGAGAAAAACTTCCCCTCTTCCGCTAATGATGACAACCACCATCATGAATGAAAGCCTTTTGTAACTGTACTTTGATCAACTTTCTATACCTTGACTTATGTACATCCTATATGTTAACATAAGTAGTACACCGATTCATAATCAAGTAGTGTTATCAAGAAATAATACCACATAGAACATGATGGCAGGAGTAGATCCTACTTTAAGAATGTTTGTTTACCATGGAGTGGGGACAAAGGATCCAGAACAACATTTGTTCATTTGTGTGACAATATGGACTGTGAAGAAAGTCTAATATGATAATGAGAAGATTTCATAGTTTGAAGTGACATTCAAAGATCGTGCATTATTATGGTACATGAAATATCAGACTACGACACTGATGGGACAGACTAGAACATTGGTAGAGGTAAGAAAAGCTCTATTAAAAGAGTTTCAGAAACCTAATTCTGAGTTGCAATGCATTACAGAGATGAAGGAGATCAAGAAAATAGAAAATGAATTAGTGTGGGACTATGATCAAAGATTCAATGTACTGAAGACTTAGTTGACATTTCAAATTCCATATGAAAAACACAATGAGTGGTTTCTTGTGGGATTATTTCTGCATATACACTTCCCTTTGATGTGATAGAAGATTGTGTCAAAGTCGGAAGCCTTTGAAATTTCCATGAAATTAGAAGAATCCTCAGTTGAAGAAAATGGCACATGGATGGTTCAGGTGCAGTCACAGTTAGCAGTGATGATTATTTAGTTGTAGGAACTTGAAAAAGGAAAATAAAAGCACGAGGAGGTCTAGTATATCAAATGTAGAACAAAAGGTCACCACAAGAATGAATGCCCAAATTTTCAACAATATTTGATACAATGGTGCAATATTTATAAGACGATGGGTCATCACCCTATTTCTTTCCATTGATGTAGAAGTGCCAAAGTACTATGAGAAACTTGTTTTGTAACTTTTTCAAGTCTTTCAGACATGAAGAGAATGATTTTTGTTCATTTTATTTGATGAGAGAGAACATTGCAAACACATATAGAGTCCAGGGAGAAGAATCCAAAGGAGGAGCTTCACAATATAATACTCCAAGAGGTTATAATCAAGCAAGAAGAGGAGGGTTCATAGGCCATGGAAGAGGAGGATTATGTAGAGGTAGAGGACCAATTATATGTTATAACTATAATCATCTTGGAAACTTGGTGCGAGACTGTTTGAATCCCTGTACGCCATGTATTTACTACAGACAACTAGACCATGCGACGAAGTATTCTCCACAATTTATTGTGAAATGGCAAGAAAAAAGGAATGAAAATGTATACATGATAGAAACAGAGGTGCATGATGAACAACCTAATATAGTAGTAGTTACATGTGGAGGAAACAAAACCAAATTTTATGCCACAGATCAAGGAAATAGGATCCACTAGTGGGTAAGGAAAGCAACAGAGCCTCAACCATTGTTTGATTCTAGAAAGGAAAAAGAGACGTACATGCAATAAATGAAGGAAGTAATAGGATAAGAATGGATAGCCTCAACTTCAATGAAACCACCTTTGTATGAAAGACCACTAGTGTATGATATTCCATCAGTCTACGACCGTTCAGAAAGGAAAGTTGATAAGGTAAGCACTTTGAATAGTTGTTTGAAAAGTTGTTTAGATTTAATGAAAGATGAGTGTGCTTCAAAGATGTTGCATGGAATGATTGATCGTTATACCAAAGATATTTTGATTAATTGGGTTGGTTGTCATTGATGTCAACCCTTGAAGAAATTTCAGTAGAAAATTCTGATAGCACAAAGGTTTGGGTAATGGAACCAAGTTTTCTTGATAGATATTGGTATGAATTTTGATATATTTGTAGGTAAGACTATTCTATATGGATAGTGCATTTCATGCCATTTCTGGTGGTATGTGAAACATCACATAACTCCTCACGGTTAGAGATTTATGGCCATGTGTGTTATTAGAAAAATCGACAGGTGTGGACACTAACTGATCTCCCTAGATCCACCTAGATCTAGAACAAAACACACCATAACATGACGCTTTCCTTAAGTTTTAGATATTGAATTTACTAACTAAAGAGGGATGAGTGACATACCGTTTAAATGTCGCTTCCTCTCRCCATCACCATCCTAGCTCCGTTCCAACGCTCATATAATGATGAACCTGCAAAAGAACACAACCAACCAAAGTGATAGTAATAGCATAAACTCAATATAAACCTATGTATGTGATCAAGGAATCATACAATAAAACACAACAAGCTTTATAGGAAAGAATCATATTAATGTATCATATTAAATGTGAAAGAGAGATTACAACCATGGCCTTGATGTCGTAAGGTTCCTTAGAACTGTCCTTCGTTCCCCACACATTTTCACTCCAAGAATTCTGAGAGCACAGATCTGATAGTATTCACAATCTATCTTGACAAAGGCAAAACTCAAAACCACTCTAACCAAGATAATAATTCAAAGACAAATCCAATTTAGCTAATCCCAAAAGCTCCAGGATAACTTTCTCCATGAGAGATCCTCTCCTTTTATAAGTTGAAGAGGATAAGGTGAGGAGGTTAGGATGATCCCACTAAATCATGAAAGTGAGTAAGATCCAAACCATTCGGATGCCACCTCACCATGGAAGTTTCTCCTTCTAGAAGATTCGAGAAAACGCTCGTTTTTCCCACGTGAAATCATTCTCTCACCCTACCTATAGAGAAACTTGCAAACCTCTCGCAACCCAGCTATGGTGCAACATGTGAGAATCAGGCATTCTCGCACCCTGCCTATATAGCAACCTGGAAACTTCCTTTTTTATAGGGTTTTTACAAAGGAAAATGCAACTTCTTTTCTCAGGAAAAGTTCTTCTCTCTTCTTTCTTCAGAAAATCAGGCCACTAACCCCTCTGAAGGCAACAGATAGGTTTACATCATTAACAGTCATAGGGATGATGAAAATAATGTGTAACAATGTGAAGTTGGAGAACCCTCATGAGTCATCTAGAAGCCCCCAAAGGTCAAAGTAGTCAAAGTGTTTGAAAATAAGAAATTATTTAAATAATAAAGTGAAGTGATGAGTGTACTATAAGTCAAAGTGGATACACAATACATTATTTAAATAATAAAGTTAATGGAGAAATTACTAAGTGACAAGTGGTTAGAAGTGGGTTATCCCTAAAATAAGGAAAGTGGTTTAAGAGATTTTAGAAGGTAAATAATTGTCAGTGTTTCATGGAAACCTACACAGGAGACCTAGCTAAAGCATACACAAACAAATATTATCAAGAAAAGGAAGAGAGATACACAATGAAGAATGAGAATCAATGTATATTATGATCTAATCAATGAGTGCATGATATTCACTCATATAGGAAATGACATCCTATAATTAGGAATGCATGCATAATAGTGATGGTCTAAGATTAGAAAGTCTAAAATAGAACTAGTCAGTTAACTCCCACTGAACTAGTGTGCCAAAAATATAAATTTCTCCAACATCCCCCTTGAACATCACTATGGAGTAAAAAATGAGTCCCAAAAAATAGGACATATTAGGTACTCATGTACAATATAACTAATGGACACTACAAAAAAATGAGGAAAGAGGGAAAACCACGTGGGAACAAACCCCCCCCTAAAAAGATAATGTATCAAAAGAAGAAAATGGCAGTTGCTAGGAAACTGTATTCTTCACTGCAAGACGATCCCGTAAAGTCTAAATCTTCTTCTCAGTGAATGTCTTGGTGAATATGTCAGCAGTCCTTTTAGAGTAAGGACACAACTGCAAATCATTGATCCTGTCATGTACTAAATGTCTGATGAAATGCATGTAAACCTCAATGTGTTTGGTTCATTTTCGTTGTACTGGATCTTTGAAAAATATCAGTGTACTATGATTGTCACTCCATATGATAGTCAGACAATGAAACTGGATACCAAGATTGGTAAGGAAGTGTTGAAGCCAAAGTTTTTGAATGAAAAAATTGACTACTCCTCTATACTCGGCCTCTGCAGAAGATAAAGAAATGGATGATTGCTTCTTACGTGACCAAAAAATTGGGCCTGACCCCAAAATGAGAGTGTACCCAGACATATAATTGAAATTTGTTCTATCACCAGCCCAATCTGAATCTGTGAAGCCTATGAGATATAATGCACAACCAACTTCATAGTTAATACCATAACTCATGGTGCCCTGAACATATCTGAGGATGTGCTTGGTATCCTTCCAATGCAGATCATGGGGTTCTTGCATGTATATGGAAGCTACTCCTACCACATATGATATATATGGATGGGTGTGGGTGAGATACAAAAGAATCCCCACCAACTGTTGATACAAATTTCTATCCACTAATGGTGTATCCCCTCCATCCTCAAGTCTGATCCTAGATAAGAACGGTGTAGGTGTAGACTTATAGTCTATCATGTGGAATCTATCCAGAATATCCTTGACATACTTATCCTGATAAATTTTGATGCCGAAAGAATTCCAACTGATCTCAAGACCAAGAAAGAAGTGTAGTGGACCCATGGCTGTCATAGAGAACCTATCATGCAAAATATCTTTGACCAAAGAAATGGATGAAGCAGAGCTACCAGTGATAAAAAGATCATCAACATAGAGTACTGATATCATCACAAAGTCAGTAGTCCTCAACATGTAAACATTGGAATCAGATTTACATCTAACAAAATCATGTGAAAGAAAGTAAGAATCCATCTCTTCATACCATGCTCTAGGTTCCCACTTGAGGCTATAGAGAGAATTCTTTAGTTTGCATACTAAATATGAGTTTTGAATGAACCCCTGTGGCTGCTCCATGTAGATATCCTCTGAAAGGTCACCATCAAGAAAATCATTCTTCACATCCATCTGGTGAACTTCCCATCCTTTGGCTGTTGCAATGGATAGAGCCAAGAAAACCGATTCCATATTTTATACAGGAGAAAAGGTCTATTCATAATCTATCCCATGAATCTACTGAAATCCTTTTGCAACTAATATGGCCTTGTACCTTCTTACCTGACCAATTTCTTCTCTCTTGGTCCTGTAGACCCATTTTCATCTGACAAGTTTCCTCCCTAGTGGAAGTGGAACTAGATCCCAAGTCTGATTCTCTAGGAGAGAGTCATGCTTCTCCTGCATGGATGCTTCCCATAGTGGATCAGAATATTGAACCATATAGAAATGCATGGACATTGCTAGTTCAAAAACTAAAAGTACATGGGAAGGATCCACCTGCTAAGATTGAGTCCTCCTCAAATCCAATGGATCCCCTACAAGGTTTCCTATTGCCTGAAGTGTGGACTGTTCCCACTTGGGCATTTGCTGAAGTGCCAATGATGTCTCCTCATTTGGTTTTACTACCTGCTCATCTGTATGTACATAATCCTCTGAATCTATGTATGAATATGTAGCATTCGACTGTGTGGAATAATCATCTCTGATGTCTATAACTGATGGAAGCACAAGAGTCTCTGCATGTTGCACTGGAGGTGCATGCAAAGGACTCTCCTCAAACTAAAAAATGCGCTCAATGACGAGTCGATCTGTAGAGGGATCAATCAATATGTACCCCTTCACATCATTTGGATATCCCACAAAGATGCAAGGTGTTCTCTATGGATATAAGGATTTCCTCTTTTCAGAAGGAAATGGGCCCATGCTCTAGATCCAAAGATGTGGAAGTGTGTGACATCTAGTTTTTCACCTGTCCAAGACTCAAAAGGTATCCTATCCTCAACATATCTGTGAGGGGATATGTTATGTATGCAAGCAACACAGTTAAGTTCCTCAACCCAAATCTTGGAAGGAAGTGATATTGAATGCAACATGAAACTATTCATCTCCTTGAAAGACATGTTCTTGGTCATCTCCTTAAGAGACTTGTTCTTCCTTTCAAGAACTCTGTTCTATTGTGGAGTGTATGGAACTGTGTGTTGCAACTGGATACCATCTTTACAAAAAATATTCCGAACATCTTTGTTGATATACTCCCCCCCCGATTGTCTATACGGAGGATCTTGATTTTCTTCCCAATTTGTGTCTCTACTAGAGCTTTGAAGTCTTTGAGATGCTCCAAAACTTCAGACTTTTGTCTGAGAAAATAAACCCAAGTATAGCGTGAGTAATCATCAATACATGTAAGAACATACCTTGCTTTGTTGATGGAAGGATGTGGAAATGGACCCATGAGATCATTGTGAACAATATCAAAGGAAGAGAAGGCTCTCCTTTCCTTCCCCTTTTTAAATTTCTCTTCAGGATGCTTTCCAATAATGCATCCTTCACAAACCCCTTTAGAAAATTGAATGTTTGGAAAGCCTTTGACCATTCCTTGCTTGGAAAGTTGTTGCATGTACCTAAATTTTAAATGACCAAATATCTCATGCCATACTCTACTACGATCATTAGCATGTGTAAGTAAAAAGAAGAGTCATAGTTAATAAACTTAGTGAACTTATAAAACCATGATTTGTGATCTACCTCACCAACTGAAATAATGGAACTGTCATGCATGTCAAGCACAGTAACCGAATCTGATGTAAATTCAACCCTTTTACCTATTTTAGTGATCTAATAAACTGGGAGAAGATTTATAGAAAGATTTGGAACATGCAATACATTCTCAAAACTTCCATTATGGAGTTCCACTCTTCCCTCTCCTGCAACTGCTATTGGAGTATCATCCCCCATGAGAATAGGAGGTCCAGAGCATGAACTCAAGCTACCATATGATGTGATGCACTAGAATCTATAATCCATGAATCAGATGAGGAATTAATTTCAGCTAGAGCATGATGATTACCTTTCTTAGGCACATGGTCTTCTTCCTTCTTCTTCTTGGATCCTTCAGGAATGAAGTCTCCAAGGTTATTCTTCTGAAGTACCTGTGTCATAAGATCAATCAGCTTCTTCATGCATGTGGATTCTTAATGATTAGGTTTATTTCAATATGTGAACTACTTTCCCTTCTTATTATTCCCTTTGAAATTTGAATAATCTTTGGAACCTGAAGAATCCTTGAAGGGTTTGGAATATCCCTCCTTCTTTGACTCTGTATGTAATAGCTCCTTTCGTTTCTGCTTCAATTTCTAATTGGATGACCCTTTTACATCATGCATGGTGAGTGAATGTGGTTTGGGATATTTCATGAGGCCCATCTGTATGATTTTGTCTGCTCTTGTGTGAGAGAACCAATGAACTGAGCCATCATAGGCATTTTCCAATTTGCTGCCAAAAGACATATGCCAGAACGGAAATCAGAGACATATACGACATATTATGGTCCTAGCTTGGCCAAGATTGTTAGAATAAGTTGTTTCTATTATGTAGACTTGTCAATACCACATTCACCCAATATCAAAATCAAAGATTTAAATTTAGTAAAGAAATCTTGTATATTATCAAAACTTTTACGATCTAAGGTATTCAACTCTACCTCAAGCATATGACCTCGCATCTCATCCTTATTTCCAAAGAGTCCTTCCAAGGTGGTCCAGATCTCATTTGGAGTCTTGCATGTGGCAACATGAAACCATAGATCAGTGGATATTAACTCAAGAATTAATCATGTGGGCTCATCCTTACGGTTCACCCATCTGGTCTTCTCAAGCATTGATGTAGGTTTTGTTTCTGTCGCCATCGTCAAATTATACAATCATTTTATTTTGAGTTGGAATGCGGCCTTTGAATTACATTCAAAATAGTTGTACAGTTTTAGTATTATCACTATACTTGATTGAAGAATTTTCATCGCCTCCATCCTGCTATTGATTCTGAAAAGATCTTGAAAACCCAGATCGTGGATTCTGAGATATGACTGATGGTGCTATGGAAACTATATATATGATAAAACAACTATATATCCTAAAATATTATGTGAGTTTTGGATATTTTTGATGAGCATGAGAATCCCTATGTTATACGTGTCTGGTGAAAATTTCATCCCGACCTAGATAGCGGATTTCAAGATATTGCAAATTTATTGCAGAAGACCAATTTTTGGAGGGTTGTTGAATCATCGCACCCTAGAGAAGAGTAAATTGCGACGATGATAAATCATCCCACCCTAGTGAAGGAAAAAGTTTGACTACGTTGTACCTTGTATTTATATAGGTCATGAAAATTCTTGGAAAACAAAATTTTCTTAAGTTTGAGTGCGACCTTCGCACCCTTCGACAGGGATAGGCTGCGACGATTCCAATCGTCGCACCTTTCGATAGGGATATGCGACGACGATTACATAAACTAGGTTTAATCAAGGAATATTTCCCTCTTCTTTGGCTTGTCTAGCTTGCTCCAAGCAGCTCAACTCTGATACCATGTCAATGTTTCATGAAAACCTGCACAAGAGACCTAGCTAAAGCATACAGAAACAAGGCTTATCAAGAAAAGGAAGAGAGATACACAATGAAGAATGAGAATCAATGTATATTATGATCTAATCAATGAGTGAGTGATATTCACTCATATAGGCAATGAAATCCTATAATTAGTAATGCATGCATAATAGTGATGGTCTAATATTATAAAGTCTAAAATATAACTAGTCAGTTAACTCCCACTGAACTAGTGTTACTCCCACTGAACTAGTGTGCCAAAAATAGAAATTTCTCCAACAATAATAAAGTGAAGTGATGAGTGTACTATAATTCAAATTGGATACAAAATAAATTATTTAAATAATAAATTTGAAAGATAAATACTAATTGGACAAGTGGTTAGAAGTGGGTTAACCCTAAAATAAGGAAAGTGGTTTAAGATGATTAGAAGGTATCCCCTTGAGGAAGCTACATAAAATTATAAATAAGAGGAAAGGGTCTCTCATTTGAATCACACTTGAGAATATTGAATATCTACAAGTGGCTGAGGTAACCAAAGGATATCTAAGCCGAATTTCAGAGGGAAGGTGAAGTAAAGAAGGCCAAAATTCAAGGGAGGATAAATTCTTTTGATGATGCTTTCTAAGGTATGTTATTTACATGTCATCTCATAATTTTTGAAATATTTTTTTTTCCTAGAATGATTCCAACCGTGAAATTGGGAGACCATTGAGGGAACATATCCAAGTATCCGTGACAAAAATTTCATCTTGTGGGTCGTTGTATTTTTGGAGTTACACTCCGTGGAAAATAGGGTTTGTGGCTAGTCCTAAAACTAGTCTAAAACAAGTGTTTCGGGTAAAAACGACATAACTTCTTCATAACAGATCCAAATTTAGTTAGACCTAATGTATTGGTTTAGTACAACCCATAGTATGTTTTTTACCATTTTCATATCTATACAACAAACATTTAGTGCAGGGCATTCTCTACAAGTTCAATCTCTAGAATAAGCCAAAATTCAACAAGGTATACCATTTTTGCTATAATTCCTTTTCTGAGAGGTTCCAAGTAGTGAAATTTGGAGGAATTGCATAAAAGACACTGAAGAAAATTTTGTACCATTTTCAGATCTTTATTCATTACAGGTAGATATTTATGATTATTGCAAGTTAGGGTTGTTGACTAATCCAAAATTAGTCATGTGAGACTAAAGTAAAGCTTGAAAAATGCTAGTCTCTTGTTGTTAAAGTTAAGGAATGTTTGCTGGTATATGATCATATACAACAGGTCTATTACAGAGTTACAAATCATATTTGGATGATGAAATCAATGAGGTATTTTGGTTGAGGTTGAGGTACAGGTTGGTGCATGGTTGTTTTACTTGTTTATGGTACATGCTGATTGCAGGTTGAGGTACAGGTTGGTGCATGGTTGATGCACTTGTTTATGGTACAAGATGATTACAGGTTGTTTGGTATAGGCTGGTGGATGTTTGATGCACTTGTTTATGGTACGGGTTGATTACAAGTTGATTGGTACAGGTTTACAACAGTATATCTCACAGTGATAGTGTGACAATGGTTCCATCATTCTACTTTTATTTTAGGGTAGTTGGATGGGGAAATGATAGGTGGTTGTATCCACCTTCTGGTTGTAGCTGGAGAACATAGGGGGTTGTAGCCTCCTTCTAGTTGTAGCCTCCTTCTGGTTGTATCCAAATAATTGGGGAGTTGGAGCTTCCCTCAGGTTGTAGCCTGTGAAACTAGGGGGTTGGAGCCTCCTTCCAATTGCAGTTGGAAAACAAAGGAAGTTGGTTCTTCCAATGAATGTAATTCTTAAATAAATTTAAGAAATATAATTCCCTATTTTTCTCCCACTTTGGGTTTCCACATAAAAACAATGGTGTACTGTGTATGTGTATGATTGCTCATTTGTTCATTTTTTATTTACTCTACAACTATTGGATGATAATGATACATTGATATAACACTTGCATTTTATGGTGAAAATGGATTATATTTCTCTATTACTAATTCATCCCCCCTCTCAGTAATCCAACAATTGGTATCAGAGCAGGTTCCATCAAGAAACAATTTAACCACCGGAAGGAGATCATGGATTATTCTGAGAATGGAGTACCACTGTTTAATGGTCATAATGGTTTAAAGTATGATATGTGGAGCAGAAAGATGAAAATAATTTTACAAAAACAGTGGAATTATATTTGGCTATCAATCATTACAGGATATGATAGTTCAAAAAGGGCAAAGACCATAGGCAAGAAGGAATTAAAAAAGGCTAACAAAATAACAATGGATTTCATCTGGGAAGGATAACCTAATTTGGTAAGAGAAAAGGTTGGTAAATGTTCATCAGCCAAAGAACTTTGGGATAAGTTACATGACATATATTCTTCACCCATCGCAGATTCAGAAAATGCCAAAGAAGATGCAGATACGGATCAAGAAGAATTATGTTCACCATGTCAAACAGATTCAAAATATGAAGAGTACATAATCACTAGAGGTATGTTGTTTTTCTTTAATTGTGAAAAACACTTACATCTTGAAATAGAATACCATGAAGGAAATGAGACATAAAAACTAATTGAAAAGGAAGACAATTACGAAGAAGAATTGATTAGTTCTTGAGATGAACTAAGAGAAGAAAACAAATCACTCAAGAAAGAATTGATGAAATAAAAGGAAAGTGTTCACAATTTTGAAGAATCCCAACATGTCATCGAAAACATAAGAACTCAGCTATAAGAAGCCATAAATATCGAAGAAAATATTGAATATCAAAAGAAGTATTTGGAATCCAACATAGCATCATAGAAGGAAGAAGAATAAATGAGAGAGAAGATATTGACAGATCATCTTAAGGAAAAAAATAATGATGTAAACTAGCTTGAGGAAGAGTTTGGTCAAGAAGAGAAAGGACTTGAAGAAGAAATAATCACATTAAAAATTCATCTTGAAGAAGCGAAAAGAACAGAAGAAGTCATGAAGTCTCAGATAAGTAAAAAACAAGAAGAGGTTGAGAAGATTGAAGAAGAAGTTGTCACATTGAGAAGTAAAATCGTCAATCTCAACAAGAATGTTGAAGAGACAAAAACATCCACATCAGTTGTGGAGAATGAAGAGAAGCACTCTAGGTTCCTAGAAAAGAAGAATGAAAAAAATAGAAATACTTATGAAGAATTACTCAAAGGAAGGAGTCATGGTCAACCAGAATCTAAGAAAACTATTGAAGATACATCTTCAAGAAGACCATCTGTTATGAACCAAACCTCAATATAGCATGGAAA
>ML781062.1:167826-195586 GCA_009831015.1 Picea engelmannii
TTCATCATCTCTTGTAGTTCATCTTTAGTTACTGTCTTCTTTTGTAAATCATTTATGTCCCTACACATTTCTTCACCTTCATCAAGAGTCCAATTAGGATTTTCTGGAGGCTTATTTGGTGTAGAAGGTCCCTTTTTGGGTGGTATGTTGGCCAAATATCACTTTTGAGTCTTGATTTTGAGGTGGTTCTGCTAGACAATATTTATTCTGTTCTATCTCCCAAGTTTCGGACCTTCTAGGTATGAAACTTTATTTTAGGTAGTTCTCTGATATTTCGTCTCTGCAATGCCACAGGTCTGATCAAAATTGGATGTGCCAAGTGGAATTTATGGTAACTTCCTCACAACTTTCCGATTTATGTCCTTTCCAGGATATCTCACTTGTATAGAATGCCCCGCACAAAATAATTGATATCAAATTCTTACACTTGTACCCAAAATACTACAGACTATCCACGATCCAATGCAACCAGTCCCACTCAATTTGAATACTCTAGCTAGAAGTTATGCTTGTTTTACCTGGAACAACTTCTTGAGACTAGTCAATAGGACTAGTCAGATACCCTATCTTACACAAGGTGTATCTACAAATTTAAGATGACCCAGAAGCTGAACATTTTACCAAAACTATATTACTAATTTCTCTAAATTTCCTATAAAGTATAGGTTCTGAAACATTACAGAAAGTTTTGTATAGCGAAAATTCCGCAATGACTCATTTCATGATGATTCCAGAACCCTATCTTGTATAGGCTGTATCTCTGAAAGTATAAGGCCTTAGGAGATGAATTATGAACCCAACGTACCTTGATCCATCTACTAAATACCCTCCAAGCGGTTCCTTCTGAAACATTGTAGAAAAAAAGTTATAGTGAAAATTCCATGGTGTCTCAGATGTAGCAGCGAAACCCCAAGACCTTGAGCTCTGATACCATATGTTATGAACCAAACCTCAATATAGCATGGAAAAACCTCAGGAAAAGTACTCAACGCTTTGAAACAGATATAATTTTAGATAATAAGCCTCTTTGAGGGGGAAACCTCCTTTTACCCCACTTAAATGTTCAAGTACAAGATGATTCAAAATGAAAATGTCTCGTTGGTATATATAGGAGACTAGGAGGTATAATTACAACTAATGGCCTAAAGCCGACATAAATAAAATAACATTAGAAATATAATATGCCCCAGTTAAGGGGTAATGAGCCAACATTAGGGCTTAACACCATCCATGTTCAAGCCACAAAGAATCTTCGATAATGATCATGATCATTCAAGGCAAAATTTCAGAAGAGATACACCACAAAGAAGATCATTCATTCCTAGGTATCCAAATTTATTTTATGGTCATTGTTTTTATTGTACTAATTTTGGACATATGATTGCAGATTGTAGGGATTATAAAAGAAATGTTCAAGCAAGAAGTGCCTATGTGGCCCCACGTAACATTGAATGTTACAAATGTCATAACTATGGAAACATAGCTAGTGATTTTAGAAGCATGACATATAATTCCATGAAATAGAACACTGATATCAGATATAAGAAAGTATGGATAAGAAAACACGAAGAATAGGTGAACAAAGACTAGGTCCCAGAGATCGGAAGATTGGAAATATAATGAGATGAAGAGAATTCTACAAAGAAAAAAAAAGATGTCAGATACATAAATGTTTCAAAAGTAACTAAAAGAAAAGAAGGACAAGCTCAAGATATTTTACTTTCAAGCATTGTAGTGAAAGATAAATCCACAGACAGAAAGAAAGAAGTCAGAGCTCAGAGAGATGATGAATCTACCAATGAAGATGATGATGAGTACACATCAGAGAAAGAATTGTTCTGAGCCATCTGGCTTAGAGACTCCCAGGTAATATGAATATTAGATAGGGGGAGTCTATGGGATAGTTTTGACAGACCAAAGAACCATTCTTCGAGTAGATTTCAGAGTTTGAGAAGACAGATCCAAAGCAGTCAGTTAGCAGAAGTACAATTAGTTGTAGTAGTGAAGACTTCATGATAGTATAGTTATAAATGGGTCAAAATTATGGACAATTGTGCAATATAGTCTTGGATAGTATGGACAGAGATGGATTTGTAAGAACACTTAGTAGGTTTGGAAAGATATATGACAGTGGATGAGAGTATGGATTCATATATTGGTTCAAAGACAAAGGAACATTATGGAATTTAATTACACAGGAAATGGATCGAACAATGCTAATGGATTCCAAATTGACAGATATTTTTTGGACACATGCAGTGCGTACAAAATTTCACATTCAAAATAGAGTAATTATTAGAAACAACAATGGAAAAACTCCCTACGAGCTATGGAAAGAAAGACCAACAAATGTGAAGCACTTCAGAGTATTTGGAAGCAAATTCTACATCAAAAGAGAAGATGGCAGAATGGGAAAGTTTGACTCTCATGTGGACAAAGGAGTACTTGTTGGTTACTAAAGTACAAGGAACACATACAAGTGTTACAATATGATATTGAATGAAGTTGTGGAAAGCATCAATGTAACATTTGATGAAACATGTGGATGAGAATCAAAGGAAGAAGAAAATGAATCAGTGGAACATATTTACGAAGAAGAAGCAGAAGATGAAGAAGAAGTAGAAGGAGAACATGAAGAAGATAAGATAGAAGTGGAAGAAAAAGTTCAGCAAGTGTCTCCAAAGACACCTAGCAAACGAGTACAAAAGAATCATCCTTCAGATCAGATTATCAGAAACAAAGATGCAGGAGTTGAGACTAGAAGAAGAATCTGTTTTCCAAAACAAATGCACCTAACACTCTCATCTATGATTGAACCAAACAATTTTAAATAGGCCAATAAGGATGAATTCTGAAATAAGGCCATGGATGAAGAGTTGGATCAGATAGATAAGAATGACACTTGATAATTGGTTCCAAGACCTAAGAATAAGAATGTGATTGGCACAAAGTGGGTATTTAGAAATAAATTGAATGAAGATGGACATATTACAAGGAACAAAGCTAGATTGGTATGTAAAGGATACACACAGGTTGAATGAATCAACTTTGAAGAGACATTTGCCCCAGTTGCCAGAATGGAAGCAATCTGATTGCTTTTAGCTTATGCATGCTCCAAAAATATTAAAGTGTATCAGATGGATGTGAAATTATATTTTATGAATGGGGAACTTGAAGAAGAATTCTACATCAAACAACCAGAAGGATTTCAGTTGTTAGAGAATGAAGATTACGTGTACAAATTGAAGAAGGCCTTGTATGGTCTAAAAAAGGCTCCTAGAGGATTGTACTCTAGACTAAATAAATATATACAATAGGTAGGGTTCAAAAAAGGAAGTGTAGACAATAACCTCTACATTAAGATAACTCAAGATAGTATTTTATTAATTGAAGTTTATGTTGATGATATTATTTTTGGAAGCAATGATGACAGGTTAAGCCATAAATTTGCAAAGGATATGCATAATGAATTTGAAATGTCATTACTAGGAGAACTATCCTTCTTTCCAGGTCTCTAGATATGTCAAAGCAACCAAGGAATTTTTATTTCTTGGACTAAGTATATCAAAGAAATGCTAAAGAGTTTTAGAATGGAATATTGCAAACCAATTACCACTCGTATGCAAACCAGTTGCAAGTTGAGCAAAGATGATGATTCAAAGTCTATAGACTAGAGGCAATACTGGTCAATGATTAGTAGCTTACTATATGTGACAACATCTAGACCATATGTAATGCAGGCAGTTGGACAGGTGGCACGATTTCAAGCAACACCAAAGGAATCACATGTATTAGTAGTAAAGAGGATTTTTAGATATCTCAAGGGAACATAAGAGTTTGGATTATGGTATCCAAAAGGAAAGGATCTATCACTTATTGCCTACATAGATGCAGATTGGGCAGGTTGCATTGATGACCAACGAAGCACCAGTGGAGCAGTATTATAATTGGGTGAGTGTTTAGTATCATGGCTAAGAAAGAAACAATCATCAATATCCTTATCTATAGCTGAAGCAAAGTATATTGCAACAACAACATGTTGTACACAAGTTCTATGGATGAAACAAACTCTGATAGATATACATGTTGAGTATGATGAGCCCATTCCAATCAATTGTGATAATACAAGTGCCATCAATATCTCAAAGAACCTAGTGATGCACTCTAAGATGAAGCACATTCCAATCAAGTATCACTTTCTATGGGAACAAGTTGTAGAGAAGAACATCAAATTTCAATATGTGGGCACAAAAGAACAAGTGGAGGACATCTTTAGAAAATCACTTCCACGAGAAGCCTTTGAGTATCTTCGTCAGAGATTCAGAGTAATTTCTACTCCAAAATGAATGCTTTTGAATGCTTATCTTATATGTCTTAGATTTACACGAGGAAGCACCATAAAGAGGACAATTCAGGTTGGGAGATCAGTTTCAGGAAGAGTTCAGTCAGGGGGAGTATCCCCAAGGACATTTCAGTTAGGAGGAGCAACCCCAGATGGAAATATACCTTTTCCATTGATGAAAAAGGGGGAGAAATTTATCAGATTCAAAGGACCGAGGCATGGTTCCAGGAGGAGCGATGGTCACAAGGGGAGCATGAGTCATATGAATTCAGTATTGCATGACATGACTTCAGTATTTCATCAGAAGGTTTCCATAAATTCCAAAGGGGGATATTGTTAATTAATTGGGTTGGTTGTCATTGATTTCAACCCTTGAAGAAAGTCCAGTAGATAATTCCGGTAGCACAAAGGTTTGGGTAATGGACCCAAGTTTGTTTGATGGATAATGGTATGAGTTTTGATATATTTTTAGGTAATACTATTCTAGATAGATATTACAAGTCATGCCATTTCCGGTGGTATGTGGAATGCTAAATAAATCCTCGCGGCTAGAGAGTTATGGCCATGTGATGTTGGAGAACCCTTATGAGTCATCTAGAAGTCCCCAAAGGTCAAAGTAGTCAAAGTGTTTGCAAAGAATAAATTATTTAAATAATAAAGTGAATTGATGAGTGCAGTATAATTCAAAGTGGATACAAATTAAATTATTTAAATAATAAATTTAATGGAGAAATTACTAAGTGGACAAGTGGTTAGAAGTGGGTTAGCCCTAAAATAAGGAAAGTGGTTTAAGATATTTTAGAAGGTAAATAATAAAGTGAAGTGATGAGTGTACTATAAGTCAAAGTGGATACAAAATGAATTTTTTAAATAATAAAGTTAATGGAAAAATACTAAGTGGAAAAGTGGTTAGAAGTGGGTTAAACCTAAAATAAAGAAAGTGGTTTAAGATGGTTAGAAGGTAACCCCTTGAGGAAGCTGCATAAAGGTATAAATAAGAGGCAAAGGTCTCTCATTTGAATTACACTTGAGCATATTGAATATCTACAAGTGAATGAGGTAACCAAAGGATATCTAAGCCTAATTTCAGAGGGAAGGTGAAGTAAAGAAGGCCAAAGTGAAGTAAAGAAGGAAAAAATTCTTTTGATGATGCTTTCTAAGGTATGTTATTTACAGGTCATCTCACCATATCTACAATATTTTTTTTTTCTAGAATGATTCAAACTGTGAAAATGGGAGGCTTTTAAGGAAACATATCCAAGTAGCTGTGATAAATTTTTTATCTTTTGGGTCGTTGTATTTTTGGAGTTACACTCGGTGGAAAATAGGGTTTGTGGCTAGTCCTGAAACTAGTCTAAAACATGCGTGTTCAGGTAAAAATATCATAACTTATTCATAATAGATCCAAATTCAGTAAGACCAAATGTGTTGGTTATATTAAAGTCAATAGTATGTTTTGTACCATTTTCAGATCTATACAACAAATATTCCATGCGGGTCATTCTCTACAAGTTCGATCTCTAGAATAAGCTAGAATTCAACAAGGTATGCCATTTTTTATATAACTCCTTTTCTGAGAGGTTCCAAGTAGTGAAATATGGAGGAATTGCATAAAATACACTGCATATCCTTTTTTACCATTTTTTATCTTAATTCGTTACAGGTACATAGTTATTATTATTGCAAGTTAGGGTTGTTGACTAATCCAAAATTAGTCGTGTGAGACTAAAGTAAAGTTTGATAAAATGCTAGTCCCTTGTTGTTAAAGTTAAGGAATATTTTCAAGTATGTGATCATATACACCAGGTCTATTACAGAGTTACAAATCAGATTTGGAAGATGAAATTAAGGAGGTATTTTGGTTGAGGTTGAGGTATAGGTTGGTGCATGATTGATGCACTTGTTTATGGTACAAGATGATTACAAGTTGAGGTACAGGTTGGTGCATGGTTGATGCACTTATTTATGGTACATGATGATTATAGGTCGAGGTATAGGTTGGTGCATGGTTGATGCAATTTTTTATGGTACAATCTAATTACAGTTTGTTTGGTACAAGTTGGTGCATGGTTGATGCACTTGTTTATGGTACAAGTTGATTATATGTTGATTGGTATAGGTTTACAAGAGTATATATCATAGTGATAGTGTGACATTGGTTCCATCATTCTACTTTTATTTCATGGCGGTTGGATGGGGCAAGGAAATGTGGTTGTAGCCACCTTCGGGTTGTAGTTAGAGAACATAGTGGGTTGTATCCTCATTCTAGTTGTAGCCAAAGAATTGGGGAGTTGGAGCTTCCCTCAGGTTGCATCCTGGGAAACTAGGGGGCTAGAAATTCCTTCCAATTGTAGCTAGAAAACAAAGGAAGTTTGTGCTTCCAATGAATGTAATCCTTAAAGACATATAAGAAAAATAATTCCATGGTTTTCTCCCACTTTGGGTTTCCACGTAAAAACATTGGTGTACTGTGTATGTGTATGTGTATGATTGCTCATTTGTTCATTGTTTATTTACTCTGCAACTATTGGATGATAATGATACATTGATATAAAACTTGCATTTTATGGTGAAAAAAGATTGTATTTCTCTATTACTAATTCACCACCCCTTGCAGTAATCCAACAAGAGAAAGAGATACCTTTCACACACCGAGAAGTTAACCAGGTCCACCGAAATAAGAGAACAAATAGGGAGTTTCAACTCAATGTGCAGATAGGAAACTATGACATGGATAATATTATTTTGGATCTAGAATATAATATTAATGTCATCCCGAGGAAGACTTGGAAGATGAGGATCCAACCAAAGTTGATTTGGTCACCTCTCCAGTTGATATTAGCAAACAAACATAAGATTGTCCCAATTGGAAGGTTGACATGGGTAAGTGTTAGTATTGATAGAGTACACAGCGTGGACGATTTCAAAGTGATCGAAATGGTACATGGAAAAATACCTTACCCAACACTCCTTGGAATTTATTGGGCCTTTGAAAACTAGACTATCATTGACTTAAAGAAGAGACAAATGATATTTGAAGTAGAATAATTGAAGGTGTTGTTGGATCCTGTTGAAGGAAGAATATATGTTGAACCAATAAATCAAAAATACCTTGACAACATGTATAACATGACTGCAAATATGAATGATTATGTGAAACCTACAACCGATGGTGTACTTAGTTGGAGATGTATTAGTTCATGCATGTCATATTCAGAAGAATATTTGGAGAATTGGCAGTAGATATTGCATGAAGTGTCCACAAGGAAATGTGATCGGATTACCCACGTATTGTGATGGATTGGAACTGAGGTATGTGATGGTGCCACTAGTAAATTTGGGTCATTTTGCGATGGGAATTTCAACGCTCTTGCGAAGTTATGTTGTGGATATTACGACGAATCTTGGGTCCCTCAAACGTCGCATCATATCTTGTGGAAAGTGCGACAAACATGAGATAATGTCGCAAAAGAGACGACTTACAAATTTTTTCACAAGAATGACAACCTAGGAAATCGTCGAAATAACGACAACCAAGGATGATTGTCAGAAGAATTAAAATGATGGACGATCCTCTTTGTCTCAAGAGAAATGACATATCCTAATTTATGCGATGAACAAATCATCGCAAGAGCGACAAAATGTCGATTGATGTGATGATTTATTCATACGATGGACGATTGTCTTCATCACAAGACAAATGACATATCCTAGTTTCTGCGACAAACAAATTGTTGCAAGAGAGATGAACTTTCAATAGTTGAGATGAAATATTCATACGATGGATGATCATCTTCATCGCAAGACAAACAACATATCCTAGTTTTTGAGACGAACATGTCATCGCAAGAGTGATGAACAATCGATAGTTGTGACGAACCATTCATATGATCAACGATTGTGTTTGTCGCAAGACAAATGACATATCCTAGTTTCTACGATGAACAGGTCATCACAAGAGTGATGAATGGTTGATAGTCGTGACAAACTATTCATACAATCAATGATCGTGTTCGTCACAAGAACGACAAAATATATTTATTTAAAAAAGAAAAATATTAAATATTAATGCAAGAATGAGGACAACTACAAATTTACTACTAAATGGAATATGTAAAATGTTTGGCAGTAAACATACTTGAAAGATAAATATTTTCATAGGATTCTCTCGCCAATTTGGGAGATGCTTAAGAATAAAAGAGAATGAATTTTATGAGATGAATCCATACAACCCTTTCATGAGTTCTTTCATTAATGGATGAAAAGTTGAAACACATTAAGACATATAGTTCTGAGATGCCATTAAAATATGTATTTACCACCACATCTAGTTTTGCGATGCCATTAAAATATGGATTTACAAAAACATGTAGTTTTCATGTTGAAAACTATTTCTCAAGTATTATACTAACATTAATTTTCTTCAAATATTAAAATAATATAAATATTTGTAGTTGGAAGAATATAAATCTTTAGAAACAAAAATGTAGAACTTTGATCTCTTATGCCATTTCACTATTCCCTACTGTATTGCATTTACTATTGACAATCATAGAAAATATGCTTTGTCTTAATCTCCTTGAAGAAGCTCCCTTTTCCAGCAAATCCTCTCTAAGACTCTCCAACACATTAGACACATATCTCATGGTTGGACATTCTTCAGGTTGGAACATGAGGTTATGATTCTCATAAGATTTTGATGTCAAACCTTTTGCGAGGATTTACACTCTACTTTAAAACTCTTCACAACCTGTTCATTTTGAAAATGGAAAACCTTCATAGAAACAATCATGCCATCATTCAAAATTCCTTTGTATATTGATCCAAAAATATCCTTCCCCAACAAATTGGCCTCAATAAATCCATTAGTTTCTCTAGAAATCTCTTGATATGATATACTTTCATGCTCTAATTTATGGGAAACAACTCGTGGGAAATAAAAGTTTTGTAGATGGAAATTCCTTGAGAGGAATAAAAAAAGTAGACAACATAATATAAAACCAATACCACCAAAAATTGGGAATAACACTTTTCTCAAAACATCAAAATGACTTCTTGGTGCTGGACATGTTGGTAAGGAAAATACTTTTGGACCACAGAGACCTAAATTTCCACTTAAGGATATGATAATCTTTGATTTGTAGAAAATTGTCCTTTTGAAATTTCTTCGTTGAGATTGTTGAAATATAAATTCAAATAGTGAATCTCTTTCAACTTGTTGAGAGTAATTGGTATTGTCCTTGATAAGGAGTTATAAGAGAGATCCATGTCCATGAGATTTTGTATATACCCAAGCGAATATGGAATGGAACCTTCTAAGGAATTGTTAGATAGATTCAATTATTCGAGTGTAGTGCAACTTCCAAGTGTTGGTGGAATGAAATTGGTTAATAGATTGGTAGAAATGTCTATAGCTAAAGCATTTTCAAGTTTATCTTTCTCTAGAGGTAAGGGTGGAATAATTTCTTTTGGTGCTAAAGCAATACTCTACAAAAAAATAATAAATATTATAATAAATATCACATGAGAGTAATAAATATCATAGGAGTGTATAGAGGTCATTGGTGTAACACACCCAACCCCCTATCCACTTTTAGGCTGGTGGGATGTTTGATTTTCATCTTCTTGGAACTCAGGATGAGGATTGAGGTTCATTGGTGCCCATGATTTGTAATTTCTACTCGGAACTGATATCTATATCTCATTCATTTCAAATACTCTATTGCATAGTTATGGTTATTCTTATACTATGATATCCAGGGGATTACTTATACACAACCACAAAAAACCAAGTTGAAGTATTAGATTAGCTGTTTCAATCATATGATATGATGAACTAAAGGGAATCATATATGCTACAATATACTCGGGTGTGGTTCATTAGATAGAATGACTGGACCCATAATAGCCCACAAATGATGATACTGTAAAAATAAATAAATAAAAGGAACCTTAAGAAGTCATAAAAAGAATAAAAAAGACAAGACATACCTAATCTTTGATATTCTAATGTGTAGCATTGCATTGATACAACATCTAGAGCATCTGCAAATGCACGAACTGCATACTATAGTAAATAAAAATAGAATAATATTTAGTTTTTAGTAAAAAACAATTTTTTTTTTAAGACATGTCAATAAATCCTAATAGAAATTAAAACCGACAAGATTGCAAATAGTAAACACCATTGATATTCTTTTTTGTAAAATCCATATGAGAGGATATTAAATAGTGACACACACACACACACACACATCTCAAATGCGATGACCTAAATAAGATCCTCTTGGTTTCAATAATAATTTGTTGGGGCCATCTAATCTTGGATAAAACCTTTGTTGATTTTAAGGAGCAACAACGAAGTCAACATTGACTATGTTGTTGCTCCATTGGATCGAGAGAGGTTTGCTCCAAGAATAAAGGGCTCCAATAAATTTTTCCCTACTGAACAGGGCCAACCACATGAAGGTGAAAGCTCCTATGGCCCTCCCCCCCCTCTGACATCACTCTCAATTCCCCAATACCCAATATATATTCTCATTCAAAGGCATATGTCATAATTTTTTTTTTTTATAAATGAGATTTATCATTCAAAATATGTTAAAAATATATTAGCTATACAATTTAAATCTATCTTTCTTATAAAATTATTATACATCATCAATTTATTTTAGTCTTCTTTTGTGTTTTCCAATTATTAAGTAATTCATCCATGTCCATGTCTTTGTTTACCAGGTGCTCTTCAACATATGATGTTGCTTCAGCCCTTTCACATCGAGCACGCCTGGTGTTGGTCCTCGACCAAGTTTTGAGGAAACCTTGGTCAGGTTTGGACCACCTTTTGGACTTTGATGCGATGATCAAAGATGGAGCACCCATGTGGAGTTGAGATCGTGGATCTCACTTGTTTTTCCAGATTTGTGGACCCAACAAGGGGTTCCTTAGGGTTTTTGTAATGGGTTATGGGATGTTGGTCCATGGGTTCACCCATGATTAGGCCTTTTTGTAAGGGATTGTAAAAGTATAAATAAGTAAAAATGTAAGATAATAAAGACAAGCGATGTAAGTGGGAAGTGGCTAAGTGAAAGGGTTTTGAGTTTCTTTGTGCAACATAATGTGTATGGAAGGCTCTATGCTCGATAGATAATTTGGTTTTGTGCCTTGACCTAGTTTTGGAAGGAGGATCTAGCGCTCAATGCATAGATCTCCTCTCCAATGTGAAGCTCGACTCTATGGCTTAGTGCACAGGAGCAGATGAATGTAAAAGATTGAAGAATAATAAATAAGATGAAGCGGTTGGTGGAAATAGCCCCACATTGGGGTGAAACACGTATATCTTGTGTCTTTGGTTTACTTTGTTCTTTTTTGTTTATGCTATGAATCTATTTAGTGCCTTTGTTATTATGTATGATAGATAAATATGATGTTGCATAGTGATTTACTAGTGTTAAGGATGAATGGAGGCTAGATATAACTTATGATGTTAAGTGATATGGGTATATTATCAATTGTTACTACACTGATCTATCCTTGGGCATGTTCTGTGATGTTAATTAAGACTAATTAACTAATGCATGTTGTTCCTAAGCATTGTTAGAGTACTCTGCGAAGTGTTATTATCACATATCTGCATCCCATCTTGGTTACAGACACCTGCATCATGTAACCCCCCCTAGTTCTACCTCAGGTGAGACTTCTCCTTCTTTGTAGGTGTTTCCAAAAGGGCTGGTAGTTTGGGTTTTGTTGGTGTGCTATTAAGCGTTGAACCCTTGGTCTGCCCCTGTGCCAACAAATGGTTCCATTTCTGGGACCCGAAACTGTGACTGTTGGGAACTAAAGTAAGGAAAAGAGAATCTATGTGCATAGATCTATTACTGTAGTTTTTATAACCCTAAATTGCACCATACATGCATACCTGGCATTAGGCCCACTCACTTGCTATTTTTTCCAAGGCATCACTGAGCAACTCTTCTTAAAAACCATATTTTCAAAGATGTACACACGCTTGTTGCACCACTACAACTCACATACATATGCTATATGCACCATTACATCCTGTGCATACCCACAAATGTTGCAAAAATTAAAAAGTTACAAGGAATTCGTTGAGATTATGGGCTATTGGGTAGTTTCCCAACTGTTCCACCACCTATAGCCCGTTACCCAACCAAATAACCATCCTTTTGTCATATAAAATGAGGTGTTGGGGTCTCATTACAAATATAAGCATAAGAATAATGAAAATCTATCCATTTCACATCCCCTCCTTGCCCCAAGAATTTGCAGCCACCTTATGAGATTTGTACCATAATTTCCCATTCTTACCTTTTTCCTCCATTATAAGCCTATTCCATTCCCTAGAGAGAGTGTGAGAGGAGAAAGATACGTGGAACCGCAGTTGGAGCTTGGTGAAGAGGATACCAAACCAGGTTCGAGGATAGCAAAACCGATGACCGTACTGGGGAAACCTCTAGGGTTTTAGGGGATATTTTTGGGTGTTTTAATTGGTTTGATTACCTTTTTTGAGTTTCTGTAAGTTTATGAGTATTTAAGGGATTCTAGTCTGTCATACCAGTAATCCTTGCCCTATCAGTCTACATGTTAGTTTTATTTTGTTTGAGAAGTTACAGAGGTGTACGCAGCTTGTAGTGGGTCTGCACGCGTACATACACACCCTACCTTTAGATAGCCCGTGTACATACACAGACTGCTTAAGTGTCAGTAGTGTGCCTGTGTCAAGGAATTTTTTAAGGAAGAAGAGGTAGTCAACCTCTTCCCTGATTGAAGTCATACTTCTCAGGGGCTTCTTGATATAGTACTAGTCTCTGTGGTTATAGTCTTTAGCCTGGGTTTGACATCAGTTTTCTTATCTACTAAAGATTTCTTGTGTTTTCTTTGAAAGGTTTTTAGACAAGTTTGTGAGTCTTTTCTGATCAACCTGTTTAATATCGTTAGTGACTCCCTGCGATCCGTAGTAGGAAAAAATTCAGTTTTTGGTCTTGTCTTGTCTTCACTTCCCCCCTTTTGCTTGCTTTAAAGAAAAAGAAAAAGAATTTATTTCAAGTTTCTTATTTGAAGCATAAAAAAAATAGAAAAATATTTCATTTCTTGGTTTGGTTAAGTAGTTAGGTTATTAATATTGCTTGTCAGGAAAAAAAAGTGTTTTTCTTAAGTTATTTACTGATTTCTTAGAATACTAAGTAGCTCGTAGTCGAGTGGAATCTTGTTTTAGGTTTTCCTTTAAAAGATCTTATAAAAAAGTAGTTACGAAAAGTTGGTTAAAGAGTTTAAATTTGCAAATATTTATTTGTCAAAAAGAAGTAGTTTTCCTTTCAGTTTCATTTAATGCTCTTCTCTTTCGTCTCTTAAAATAGACCACTAGTTTCATTTCTGTTTCCTTGAATTAAGACAAGCCACTTAAAATTAACTCTTAATTAAAATCAATTAGACTCTATGTTTGTAGGGTCCATCAACTAGTCTAGGCTAGAGCCTTGATTTAGGTTGGAGAGGAAACTCTTCAAGGTTTATAAAACAAACATTGGAGTCTGTGCTAGGGAGTGTAAAAATTCCAATAAACGTGAAAGTTATCCGGGACCCCCCTCTAACACAAGGGATAAACATGAGGTCACATGCGGAAAGGTAGTGGAGATAACCCCTCCAAAGTCGGAACATGCGTAGTGGGGAACACATATAGATGACTTGTCATGGGATTCTGTCGGTCGCATTTGCCACAGAGCTTCATGGATCTTGAATCCATTCGAGGTCCTTAGTTTTCTTCCAGGCCACTTTCTTTCGATACCCTCGATAGGTTTCGGGCTTGATACCCTGCTCATTGCGGTCCATATGACTTTCAAATCTACTCACCTGGTGACTGTTCGCGAGCTAGCAACCTAGTTTCCTTTTTTCTAGTTTCCTAGTTTCCTTTTTTTTCCGTGGTACCTAGGGAAGATGTTGGGCCATGCTTTGCAGAGTATACCTGGAGGGTGCTTCCATATTCAAGTTTCACTTGCACTAGTAAGTTTCTCTAGTGTTGGTTGGCGTAACTATTCTTCCAACTACTTAGTGGTTTCCTTTCTTTATCTCATAGGAAATTTTCTATTGTGTGCTAGTTTTTTTCAACGTTAGTAAATGACTTACAGTGTCGATGATATTTTCACAAGGTGGAAGATCAGGAGATCCATTGGTCAAGAAGGCTTCGAGGCCTATTGCCAGTTTCATTGGAGCCACCACCGCCACCGTTACAGTGAAGACTTGACCAGCAAGGGTCATTTGAGTCGACTAGACCGTAGGAAATTGTACCCGAGCTATCCCCGAGAGGAGAACACTCGAATCTGGAGGAACCAACCATTTCTGACCTTGGAGCAGAATATATTGAGTTGTATAACCCTCTGATCACTGACTTGTCGATGAAAATTTTGATACAAGTTGTTTTTCCAAGGGTAACTCATCATGAGCGCCAGATAGTTTTGCAAGCAACGATGGAAGAAAATGATGCTTCTTCATCTGGGAGTCCTCATACTCCCTCAATGACTGCCACCACAGGGGGAATTCCACCTACTAACCCACATTCGCTAGTCTAGACTACCATGGTCTCGACCGCCTCTACTTCGGGCAGTGGTCCAATTTTTTCCATGGCAACGATCACTGCTCCGCTCACCCAGAGTGCGATGGGCCCTCCATTTTAATATGGGATGCCTGACTTTGATACAAACTCTATCCTCACCTACTCCACCCTAAAGACCATGGGTCTAGGGCTAGGGATGTCAAACACTCCTCTGCAAGGGTCCATGGGGGGCACCTCATCCCCCTATAATGATTTCCCTTACGGTGGGGGCATATACCTCAGTCTTCCCCCTCGCTAGGCGGTGCTCCCTAGCAGCCCGTCTGGCCAAACATGAACTACATCTTGTTCAAAGTAGGTAGTCAAGGACCTTCTTCCAACACCACGCCAATGGGTTCTTTTCCATTCTCTTTTTTTGGCACATTTGGTAACAATGCATTCTCGTTAGTTGCTGACTCGGCCAGGGGAAACCTTGTTTTTGAACAACAAAATATTGTGTAGGGTACTATTCCTGTATAGGGGGAAAACTACAAGGACCCTGGAATCCATGGTAGGGATCAATCCCCTCATCAGGGATGCCAACCAAAGGCAACCTCTTCCATGGCCAATGGAACCCCGGGCAAGGCTCAGTACCTATGCCCGTCAGATCAGCAAGGGGTAACCCTTTCTAGAATCTCTGGAACACAACACAGGGATAAATCCCTACCCAATCCGCAATGTCCAATTACGGGAGTCAGGTGATGAAATATCAATAAGCGCAGTATCCATACACCGGCCACGACCATGGTATTTACCAGAACCCTGGTCAACAACCTAACATTTCTTGGAAACCTGGTGCCAACCAAAATCTAGGCTCATTTTCCCCGGTACATAGTCAACAACCCAAACTACCATTTCTAGCAACATTACATTTGCGAGACTTGTCAAGATTGTTAAATGACCCAATCTATCACAATCCGCATTGGCCTCCAATGTCAACCAAGTTTCCCTCGGACATCCCAAAGTTTGAAGGTAAGCCTAACGAAGATCTGGGCTATCATGTGACCACTTTTCACCTATGGTGCTCTTCGAATTCATTGAGAGACGTCTCTGTAAAGTTGTGTTTGTTTAAAAACACTCTTATCGGGAGTGCCACGAAATGGTATATCGATCTTGACCACTTAAGATACTCTACTTTTGGTGAATTGGCGATGGTTTTTCTTAATCATTTCGAACTACCTGTGAGA
The DNA here is from genome assembly GCA_009831015.1 of Picea engelmannii. Classification (NCBI taxonomy): domain Eukaryota; kingdom Viridiplantae; phylum Streptophyta; class Pinopsida; order Pinales; family Pinaceae; genus Picea; species Picea engelmannii. Next base: position 183,956 of record ML781062.1, read on the forward strand.
TATGATGCTGACACCAAGTTGCTGGCCAACTTTGAGAAAACAAAGGCCGGCCATATCTCGTATCACATCCAAGAATGGTGGTGTCAGAAGAGTTTGATAAAAATACCAGTCCCACCATCTTTTCTGCTGGAGTGGTTCCTTAAGTCTTTGGTACCTCAGTTATCCAAGGATGTTGCAACGTCGGGAGTGTTTTCCGAGGAAGAAGCAATAATGAGATCTCAACAGCTAGAACTGATATAATCTCAGTCTAGTTTACTTTATGAAATTTTTCCAGATGCACCACGGTCCATTCTTGACAAGGCCAGACAAAAGTATGGACCACATGTCGATGGTATAGTTGGTATAGCACAAGAAAATCCCACTATTAAGATGTCAAGTCAATTGCAACATTTGTCGATACAACAGACAACGACTATCCAAACCACTGGTTCGACTGATCCCCCTACTCAAATGTCGGATGTATAGAGTGTGCAATCAATGAACTTGAAGGCCAACCAGTAGCCTGACGTAAAGAAAAAACAAAGAAACAAGAAGGGTAAGGGGGATAAGAAACCCACCAATAATGTTGGCGGGGAAAACACAGAGAAAATAAAGTCAAAGTATCTATGTAACCTTTGCACGGAGGACCATCTGAGTCACTTGTGCCCTGGTCTTCCAGAGACACAAAATTTATTGGTGTAGCAGTAGTCTGTTGTGTTAACGAACCCATTTCCTCATGGGAAAAATTTAACTGAAGCCTCTTCGAGCACAGATGGGGGTAGTCAGGGACCCCCTTTGTCTTCTAGTAATCCTTCATCCACGAATGTGTATATGATGAAAGGTGATTCCTACATAGCGACTAGGGCACACAATCATGGAATGCCAGAATCTAATGAAAAGGGTAAGGAAACCGTAAACCCATCTGTTCCTCTCAAGATTGAGAAGACAATGGGAAAAACATGACACACATCCTGAAAGGGGTGTTCAAGAAATATTCGAATAATCCAAATGCAAGGTCAGCCCAGAACTACTCTATGGTGGAAGATTTATCACAAACCCCTTGAGCGATGTCTTCTTTGGAAGTCCTCCAGAGTTGCCCTGTAAAGAGAAAGGCTCTATTATCTTCTTTGGGATCTGTTGAGACCTATAATCCAAGAATAATCATGCTTAATATGACAGAATTAAAAGATCATCTCCCCTACTATGTGGCATTTCAGATAGTAGTGGATTACACCATGAAAAATTTTACTGGGAATATTTTCCACACGGTGGTTGATGAGGGTGCCTTGACATGCATGATGTCATTGGCGTGTTGGAATACCATTGGCCAATCCATTTTGTCTCTGTCACCTACTATACTTACTACTTTCGATGGTGGTTCTTTTAGACCATTTGGGATCATCCCTTCTTTCCCTGTGTAGATAGGGGGGAAGACCGTGTGCATCGAAGTTGAAGTGGCTGATGAGCCTCTCGACTACAACCTTCTGTTAGGAAGGATTTGTACCTATGCTATGCATGAATTGGTCACCACAATTTTTTGGGTCTTGTTGTTTCCACATGAGGGTCGGATCGTGTCCATTGATCAGTTTTCCTTCTCTCATCCTAACTCTTCATTGAGGGCATCCATGGTCCCGGTAATTGATAAACCTTATCCAAGTGTCATCAACTTAGGGGTTGGTTTGTGCCCATATTTGATGGGTACTTTCAATTAACCGCCTCCTTCTAGCGATGTCAAGTTCATATCAACTTCCCCTGACCAACCTAAGGATGAAATATTTCAAGTGTCGTCGTTCCACATGAATTACTTTAACGATCCATGGAATCTTCCTTCCCCATCGGCCATAATGGAAAGGATAGGGCATCATGGAATGGTCATTCCCTTGTCTGCGATAGAGGTTGCATACTCTATAGTCCAACAAGCTTCCACCGACCCTGATCTGACTCCCACATAGGATTTAGATGCGGCTCTCGAGCCTATTTGGGCTCAAGATTCCCTCGCCACTACCGATTCTTTAGACTTGGTATTTCCCTTAGATGAGGTGATTATTGAGGCAATGACTGGTATGGACAGAACCTGGGATGATCTCCATCACATATCTTATTTTCTCCTGGATTTAAGAATAATTGAGGCAGGTGAATTCGTGTTGACTATGACTGGAGATAGGTCTTGTCCCATCAATCCTTTGGCTACACACCCAGTTTATGCTGAAGGTAATATGGAAACCATCACTGAAAAGATACCTATTGACATCTCCAAGACCCTTGGCATCATGGAGAATGTCTTTTTCGAAACAGATTGCTCCCCTGAGGAGATTCAAATATACAAAGATTTATTTAATGAATTCCACGACGTTTTTTCCTGGTCTTACGAGGAAATTCCAGGCATTGATCCAAGAATCGTCAAACATGAAATAACGATGTATCCTGACACTAAGCCAGTCTGAAAGAATCTTTGCCCAATAAATCCTAATAAAGAAGCATCTATTAAGGTTGAAGTAGAGAAACTACTCAAAGACGATTTCATCTACCCCATTCAGTTGACTCAATGGGTGTCAAATCCCGTTTCGGTCAACAAAAAATAGGGAACAATTCGCATATGTATGGACTTTTGTGATTTGAACAAGGTCTGTCCAAAGGATAATTTCCCCACCCCATTCATTGAATATATTTTTGATGAATGCGTTGGATGTGAGGTCTTTTATTTCATGAATGGTTTTTTGGGATACAATCAGATACAGATTAAGCTCGAATACCAACATAAAACTGCTTTTATCTGTCCATTGGGTACATTTGCTTATCGAAAGATGCCTTTTGGCCTGAAGAATGTTGGAGCCACTTTTCAGAGGGACACGTATTTTTCTTTCCATGATCTTAGACACATAGTTGAGGCCTATCTCGATGATTTAGCATCATGATCTCGTAAGAGAGTTGATCATCCCACGCACCTCCGACTTATCTTTGAGTGATGTCACTACCATTGGATTCGCTTGAATCCAAACAAATGAATCTTTTGCATGACGTTAGGTCATATTCTAGGTTTCATAGTTTTGAAAATAGGGATCATGGTCGATCCTCTAAAGGTTGAGGCGATAGTTCAATTGACTCCCCCGTGCACAGTCCCTTAGCTTCAGAGTTTATAGGGAAAAGCCGACTTTCTTTGACATTTTATCACAAACTATGCTGATATCACTAAAGTGTTCATGCGTTTACTGAAAAAGGACATTCCTTTATATTGGAACGAAGCCGCTCAATGCTCTTTAGAAGCATTGAAATGCGCCCTCACGTATGCCCCTTTGCTTTGACCACCCAATTATAATAAAGATTTCTTATTGTACTTGGCCACAATAGAGTCGACCATTGGTATGGTCTTGGTTTAAGAGGACGATCTACTTGAAGAGCATGTGATTTATTACCTGATTCGAGGCCTGGTTGGATGCGAACTCAACTACTCCCATGTTGAGAATCTTGTGTTGAAAATAGTTCATGCTGTCCAATGGTTTCGTCATTATATTTTGCTTTGTAACAACATCGTCATTACTGTTGTGAATATGTTTCAATATGTGTTGACACGATGGATAATTGACAGAAATATCAGTAGATGGATAGCTATGCTCCAGGAATTTGACTTGGATTTTGTTTATGTGAAATCTAAGAAGTCATTGGTCTTTGCGGAACTTATCTCGAAACTTCTGGTCAAGTCAAGTGATGTTATGCCCAAAGAATCACTGATTAAAGGAGATATTTTTCTGATTTCATCTTCAGACCCATGGTATGGAGATATACTAGTCTATCTCCAGACTTTGAAGTGCCCCACCTCTTCTTCTTGTGATGAGCGTCGACGTATACGCCATTTGGAAAAAAACTATCTCATACTCGATGACACTTTGTATCGTTGAGGTGTAGATTGCATCCTTTGTCGGTCTCTCACTCATGAAGAAGAAAATCTCGTTCTTAATGACTGCCACACTTGAGCATGTTGTGGTCATTTGTCTAGGTTGGAAACAACCCAAAAGATTCTAAGAGCCGGTTACTTTTGTCCAATGTTAATCAAGGACTGCATTGAATCGGTCAAGAAGTGTCACCCATGTCAGATATTCTCTCAGAAGATGAGGGCACACCTTGCTCCCATGTTTCCCATTATATCATCATAGCAGTAGAATAATTCACAAAGTGGGTCTAGGCTATACCAATGTTCAATAATGATGGAGAAACCACAACTCTCTTTATTTTTAACCATATTGTAGAAAGGTTCGGCATCCCGAGGGAGATTGTCACTAACCGTGGTAGTCACTTTCAGAACAAAATGATGTCTGAGTTAAAATCAAATCTTAGGTTAAGGGAAGAACATTCATCACCCTACTACCCACAAGTGAATGGTCAGGTGGAAGCTGTGAATAAGTCCCTAAAGACTATTCTGCAGTGAACGATCAATTCGGCCAAGTCAAATTGGCATTTGATGTTGTACTCGACGTTGTGGACCTACTGAATGTCTGTAAATACTGCAACCAGTTTCTCACCTTTTCAAATCGTTTACGGGCTGGAAGAAGTCTTGCCAATAGAGTGCCAGATCCCATATCTAAAGTTGGTAGTACAGTTATTTCCAGAGACTTCACCACTTGAGGAACGCTTATTATATCTTGAGCAACTTGATGAGCAACGCCATGACACAACCTTGGCTAACAAGGCTCACAAGCAAAGAGTCAAGTGTTAATATGATTGGTCCATTCATTCTCAGATTTTCTCCGAAGGCAACCTTGTCCTAGTCAATGACCAAGATAAGGATCCCTTAGGGGCAAGCAAGTTCAAACCCATGTGGTTTGGACCTTTCATTGTGAAAGAGGTCTTAAAGAAGGGTGCCTATCATCTGGTTGACTGTGGAGGAAAAGATTTGGCGGAGCCTAGAAATGGGCTCTACCTCAAGAAGTATTACTCATAGGTTGGTCGCCTTGGGTGACTTCTTGTACATATGTATAGTTCTTATACAGTTAGTTTTTGGCATTTTTTTATGGATGTGTCGTTATTTATGTCATCTTTTTTGCTGTGGTAGATGTCAAGTGAATCAGAGGTGTTCATTGGGTCCGTGGATGATGCTAGCTGACACACTCGGAGACTTGCTTCTGCAACTTGGGTGATATTCACGCCTCAAGGCCAGTTGCTATTTTCTGGAGGTATATGTTTAGGTGACGCCACAAACAATGTCTCCAAATACAACACAATAATAGGGTTACTTTGTGACACTTTTTCGCATGGTATCTCTCACCTCCGAGTCTACTTAGATGATCAGCTGGTTGTGTCCCAGTTAAATGGGGGTTTACTGCATTTATGATCCTACTCTACATCGATGATTCCTTAGGGTACGTCTCTTATAACGATGATTTAATTACATTACATATATCCATGTTCCTAGAAGATTAAATCAAATCACAGATACTCTAGCTAATCATGTATTAGATTGGCATATTGAACACACATAAAAGAAGCACGCACATACACATGTACATACATTGTAAAAATGTGATCCATAAAAAATAAAATATGTAAATACGCATATATATATATATATCAAAAAGTCTTAGATTACATAGGTGGGCATGAGTGCCTCAAAACATAATATATCCAGTACACATCACGGGGATTATGCCTTCAAAAATATACAAAGAGTGCCCTCGACACATAAGTAGTCCATCCTAGCTAAGTATGGGGCCTGTTGGCTCTGCCATAGTGAAAAATGATGTTTTCCAAGCACCAGAAGAGTTGGACCCAAGTTAGTGGCACCCCAACTATGTGAGGCTGCATCGATGGTGAGACATCCTCGATCTCAGCCATGGGAACTGCACGAGTGAGCACAGTGAGGTTCCGCTCCACCCATCTCAAAACTCTCTCAGCCTCTTCAGCTAGAGGTCCCCCTGCTGCTGCTGGTCTGAAGGTTGCGATTGGTACTGCCTCTAGTCGAGGATGTCGCCTGGTCCTCATGAAGTTTGTTGGATGCACTGGCCCCACATCTGTACATAATAGATACATAGTTTTCAGATACTCTGGTACACATAAAAATGATATATATATATATAAATAAACTAAAAATTAAATAACTTCAAAAACAAACGTACCCATCTCTCCCTGCTCATCTCCAGGAGGTATGGGCATGTTCGGGTCCTTGGAAAAGTTGATCCTGGCATAGGGGTAGTCCTCTATCGCCAGAATATTTCATGCCCACCAGTCAAAAAATGTATCATCGAAGGCCTCTATGGTCCTCCCTCCCCCCTGTCGTGGCAGCAATGCTTCCCATCTACACATTGTTGGGAGCTAGGCCACATGCCCCTGCACTATCTCTCGTGGACTAAGACTGGGTACCCTCTCAAAGAAGAACGAGCACAAAATGGTCCCAAATCCAAATTTTTTGTTACTCCGCCCATGACACTCGGTGAGTTGTCTCTTCATGTAGTCTAGTATGGTCATGCTCCAGTCGAATATTCGTGCATTTAAGCACTCCACCACACAATGCATGTGCACCTGAGAGGCATGATGTAAGGCCACAGATCCAATGATCCACCCAATGAGTAAAAATATCAATTTCAGTGATAGGTTGGTGATTTTGTGGATTGGAACCTGAGAACCTACTTTCTTAGTGATGGCCTCACAATGTAGTTCGAGCAACTCAACAATGTTGTGGGGCCCAAGAGGAAAAGATCGCAAGTTGACTGGTTCCCCCCTCCTCAAGAGGCCAGTCAAAAAGTAAATGTCCTCAGTCATTGGAGTCAACGACTTCCCCTCAAGCATAAATGCCTCAGGGTCAGGGTGCCAATAGTCCACCAATGCATTCAACAACCTAGGTTGTGCCCTCAGGAAAGGACACCGAAAGAACTTCCATAACCTGCATTGTCTCAATGCGACCATAGCTACAGGTTCCTCATCGAACACGATATCAATATCTTCATTCTCCCCTCTCTCTAGTGGACATACATCCTGTCAAATGACAAGCTCAAAGGGGAGTTAACTCTTGTACTTTCAATTTTTCCATGTTCTTGAGGGTGTACACGGGCTGTATTGGACACAATCGTGTATGCACATGGGTAGATTGTTTTCTTCCCATGGGAATACACGGGTTGTCCTTGGACATCCCACATACACGTAGCACCACCCCCTTTTAGGAGTGCACGCCCCCCCAAAACTAAAATAAATGCAAAAAGAAAGTATTGAAATGCAAGAGGGGTTGATTTGTACTTACTTGGTATGAGTGGAAGTTCTTTTCTTCCTCTGAAGCTTCTGGAATCAACTCTGTTAGAAAAGGGTTATTTTTGGATTTTTGATTAATTCTCAATTTGCAATGGTGATAATGAGCTACGAGCTTCTATTTATATAATTTTTTGGTCCTTTTTACCACTTTTTGAGCCCTTTTGTCATTTTTTCTAACCTGAAAATCACTTAACATGGTTCTTGAGTTTCTGATTGGATGTTACGATACACTTCACTTTTGGTTTGGAAAACGTTTTGGGAGATGGGTCACTTTTAAATATTATTTGGTAAAAGTCATTTTTCCAACTTTTTTCATTTAAGTTAGGATTCCATATCCACTTTTTTCATCTCGTTGTCTTTTCCACTTTTCCATAGGATTGAACCCACCGAATTGTGACACAGAACAGTCATTGCTTCTTAAGAAGTGTCGTAATTTAGTGGTAGAGCCTACCTCTATATGGATCCTCTAGGTAGATTCTGATTGCATTTTGGTGTCCATGCCATCATTAATGCCTTTAGGCTCGAGAGTCCTTGTTAGTCTTATCCTGATTACGAGATTGAGCCTCATATGTCTGATATGTCATCACTCTTGGCCTCACCCTCGGGACTCCTAGAAAATGAGTCATCTTTAATCCCTTTTAAGACTCTTTAAACATGAAAATATTGCCGACCAATCTTGTTGTTCTTCATGCTCGCCAAACTAAAACTTGAAGGCACGTGTTTCCGACGGTAGTTTACCCCTTTTTCAGTCTGGATGGTCAATTTTATGAACAAAGGTATTCTCTAGGAACTTCAGTTTTCTAGAAGAGTATTCTCAGGTATAAGTTTAACCCTTTTTCGGGCCCAAGGGACTAAATTTACGAAAAAGGAACCCCCACAGAGTCCATAGTTAATCTCTTTTCAGACTCCCTAAAATTGAAAATATTGTCAAGTGACCTTGTTCCTTCACACTTGTTAAAATGGTCCAGAAGAAAATTCCCTATAGAGTCCATAGTTAATCTCTTTTTAGACTCCTTAAAATTGAAAATATTATCGAGTGACCTTGTTCTTTCACACTCGTTAATTGGTTCAGAAAAACATCTACTGGAATGAGTTTACCCCTTTTTCCAGCTTGTAGATTAAGGAGGAAAAAGGTACACCTCGACAGATTTGTCTCGCCGGGTGAGTTATCCTAAGTAAAGTTTATAATTTTTCATGCTAAGGGGACTAAATCTAGAAAAATTCTGTGAGTCCATAGTTAAGCTCTTTTTAGACTCCTTAAAATTGAAAAGATTTCCGAGTGATCTTGTCTTTGTCACACTCATTAAAATGGTTTTGAATTGATGTATTTTCGGTGCTAGTTTATCCTTCTTTTGAACCGACTAGACTACCTTCGAAAAAGGTACCCCAACAAAGTCTTCTTTTATGCTTTTTCAGACTCTCTAAAAATGAAAAACCACCGAGCTTACCTTCTCTGGGATCGTGAAAAATACATTGAAGGGGGTTTCATCGTGTCTTATTAATCACATTTTCATCCCTGCGTCTTTGGCCTAATCCCGACTCCATGTTTCTCTCAACTGAACCTCTGAAACATGCCTTATACATAAGCCTTGTAGCACTTTGCCTCTACGTTTTGACACCTTGACCCATGGAGGAATTTTCCCAAGTGTCCTTTTCCTACACATGTCTCCTTGTTTTGAGAATTAATCTGTTCCTTACGCTTGAAGCTAGTATGATTGCGACACTCGTTCCTCCTTTGTAACATAGCATTCTTTTATTCTTTTTCAAGCTCTTTAAAAATATTGAAAAAGACAAAAAAATCAAATATACCCCAAAAAGAGGATGGGAAAAGTATTTTCTTTTTATGGCAGCAAAATGAGTTTCCCTTGGACAAAGCACATCCTTCCATTTGTTTGTCAAGATTTGGGATTTAATATGACCTTAGGAAGTTTTTCTTGCTACATAGAGTTGTTTCCTCGTCCATTTGGTTAGTATTCCAAACACATGGAGAGTTTGCGTTGTCTTCTGCATCACGCACTTATGTTAATTTCATGATTCCTGAGTCCAATCATCTGTCGTTCTATTGTCCAAGGGAATTTTTACCCAACTTGATTCGGTCTTTCTGCAGTTTGTCTCTTTCCCTCATGCCCTGTCATCCCCAAAAGTCCAATCAAGTCCTTTTTCGAAATCAATGAAGTTCTCTGCCTGATCACCAAGATCCTCTTGTCTGTTCCCAATGAGCCATCAAAGACCTCTGGGTAGTGAATTTGTACACTCACATTACACTCCTACCCGAGTTTTGAATATCTTGAATTTGTTGCTCGAGCTCTGAAGCCCTCATCTCCAGCTACCATGCATCATTTTCTTCTTGAAGATGGATACTATACATGTATATCTTTGATTTTGAGATGTAGATCCGCTATGTATTACTCACAGCTACACGTTATATAGTTATATGACATGGATCTACAGTGTATTTGATTAGCAACCATGATTTATTTCATCCCGAGCATGGGTATGCTCGCCTCGATGAGACAGTTAATATTTTTGCAGATGGCACCTTGAGAACTTTGGTCTCGAGCTCACTCACTTTGTACGTTGGTGAATATTTGTAATGTATTTACTCCATCAGATTCTCTTTTGACCTCACACATTAGGGGGCATTTGTTATAACCCTAAATTTCACCATACATGCATACCTGGCATCAGGCCCTGCCACTTGCTATTTTTTCCAAGCCATCACTTAGAAACTCTTCTTAAAAACCATATTTTTTAAGATGTACATGCCCTGCACCACTACTTCCCACATACAAATGATTTCTGCACCATTACAACTCGTGTACATATGCTATATGCACCATTACACCCACATATAACCACAAATGTTGCAAAAATTTAAAAAGTTGCAAGGAGTCATTGAGATTACGGGCTATTGGGTAATTTCCCAACTGTCCCACCACCTATAGCCTATTACCCAACCGAATAACCATGATTTTGTCATATAAAAGGAGGTGTTGGGGTCTCATTCCAAATCTAAGCATAAGAAGAGTGAAAATCTACCCATTTCACATCCCTTCCTTGCCCCAAGAATTTACAACCACCTTGTGAGATTTGTACCAGAATTTCGCATTCTTTCCTTTTCCCTCCATTATAAGCCTATTCTATTCCTTAGAGAGAGTGTGAGAGGAGAAAGATATGTGGAATTGCAGTTGGATCTTGGTGAACAGGAGACCGGACCAGGTTCAAGGAGCAGTCGCCAATCTCATTGTAAGTAAAATTTGTGATATCAATAAAATGAATACTTTTTTGTCCCACAATATGATGTGTCAAATATCTATGTTTTATACTGTCATATAACCCATAATTCATATATGAGATGCATGTTTGTAGTTCCCCGTTTGTTTTTTTGTGAATGCAGGTCAGCCTTGGGAGGAGGTTGTGAAGAACCAAACATCAATATAGCATAGAAAAACCTCAGGAAAAGTACTCAACGCCTTGAAAAAGAGATAATTTTAGATAATGAGCCTCTTCAAGGGGACAACCTCCTTTTATCCCACTTAAATGTTCAAGTACAAGATGATTCAAAATGAAAATGTCTCCTTGGTATATATAGGAGACTAGGAGGTATAATTATAACTAATGGCCTAAAGCCGACATAAATAAAATAACATTACTAATATAATATGCCCCAATTAAGGGGTAATGAGCCAATATTAGGGATTAACATGCCCCTCCCCTTGAGACAAGTGTTGTCGGAAATGCTTGAGTAACTCTGGATGCTTCTGTATAAAAGACTCATCTTCCCAAGCAGAATCTTCAGCTGGTAGTTTCCTCCATTTAATGAGATACTCTGAAATGGATCTATTCCTCAGCTGGTGAATTCTTGTGTCAGTGATGGATTCAGGCTCCAATATGAATTTTCCTTCCTCATCAATTTCTGGAAATATAGTTTGAACTGGGATCTTGTCACCTATAACCTTCTTTAAGCATGAAACATGGAAAACTGGGTGTACTCATGAAGATGCAGGCAACTCCAATTTGTATGCCATAGTACCAATCTTTTGCAACACCTTATAAGGTCCATAGTACTTTTGTGATAATTTATTATCCTTCTTGGATTTCTTGAGGGACATCTGTTTGTATGGTTGTATTCTTAAAAACACCCAATCCCCTACTTCAAAACCTCTTTCACTACGATGTTGATCTTCTTGTTGTTTCATGCGATTATGTGCCATGGTCAGGTTGTCCTTTAAGATTTGGAGAATTTGTTGTTGATTCTCGATCTGATCTTCCACTGCTTGAACCTTAGATTTTTATTTTAGAGAAGAAGTGATGGAAGGAGTGTGGTATCCATAAAGTGCCATAAATGGTGTCATTTTTGTTGCAGTATGAAAGGAAGTGTTATACCACCATTCTACCAAGGGTAACCATTTGAACCAT
>ML781062.1:198514-222314 GCA_009831015.1 Picea engelmannii
ACCAAAGTTGGAGTTTCTCCATTCTTGATTCACCTTCCTTGTGTCCTCATCATGAATTTCATGGGATGCATTTTCACTTTCGGGTGTCTTCTCTGTTACGAATTTTTTCAATACTTCCATGATCTCCCCTTTTAAGCCATCCAACTTAGTATCCAACTTAGTTTCTATTGAATCCATCAACTTAGCTTCCATTGAATCCTTCTTCTTTTGTAGTTCATTTATGTCCCTACGCATTTCTTCACCTTCATCAAGAGTCCAATTAGAATTTTCTGGAGGCTTATTTGGTGTAGAAGGTCCCTTTTTTGGTGGCATGTTGGCCAACTATCACTTTTGAATCTTGATTTTGAGGCGGTTATGCGAGACAATATTTATTCTATTCTATCTGCCAAGTTTCGACCTTTCTGGGTATGAAACTTTCTTTTAGGTAGTTCTATGATATTTCTTCTCTGCAATGCCACAGGTCTAGTCAAAATTGGATGTGCCAAGTGGAATTTATGGTAACTTCCTCACAACTTGCCGATTTTTGGCCTTTCCAGGAGATCTCACTTGTATAGCATGCCCCGCACAAAATAATTGATATCAAATTCTAAAACTCGTACCCAAAATACTACAGACTGTCCAAGATCCAATGAAACTAGTCCCACTCAATTTGGATACTCTATCAAGAGTTATGATTGTTTTACCTAGAACACCTTCTTGAGACTAGTCAATAAGACTAGTCAGATACCCTATCTTACACAAGGTGTATCTAAAAATTTAAGATGACCCAGAAGCTGAAAGTTTTACCAAATATACCTTACTAATTTATGTAAATGGCCTCCAGAGTTCAGGGTCTGAAACGTTACAAAAAAAGTTTATAGCGAAAATTTCGCAATGACTCATTTCAGGATGATTCCAGAACCCTATCTTGTACAGGATATATCTACGAAATTATAAGGCATTATGAGCTAAATTTTGAACCCAACGTAACTTGATATGTCTACTAAATATCATGCAAGCCGTTCCTTCTGAAACATTGTAGAAAAAAAGTAATAGCGAAAATTCCACGGTGTCTCAGATGTAGCAGCGAAACCCCAAGACCTTGAGCTCTGATACCATATGTTAAGAACCAAACATCAATATAGCATAGAAAAACCTTAGGAAAAGTACTCAACACCTTGAAAAAGAGATAATTTCATATAATGAGCCTCTTATAGGGGGAAACCTCCTTTTACCCCACTTAAATGTTCAAGTACAAGATGATTCAAAATGAAAATATAATATTACAACTAATGGCCTAAAGCCGACATAAATAAAATAAAATTACTAATATAATATGCCCCAATTAAGGGGTAATGATCCAATATTAGGGCTCGACAGAGGCTTGTAGTCAATAGAGCAATCAAACGTGAAAGGATCGACACTGGATGTGGAGTTAAAGGTAGATTTATCAGATCTTTTTACTTTGTATTTCATGCATGAATGTGGGATATATTCAGGGTAGTTATAAAAATTAGGAGACTTTTAGACGGTTAGATATGCCTACATGTTGAACCCTAGTGTAGTCCATAGGGGGTTTTCCAGCTATAGCAGTAATGCGCAATACTCTACTTGACTTGCGAAGATTTGTGCTAAGAGAGAAATCCAATCTGAAGAAAAGAGGTAAGATCTTAAAAGAGGTAAAACTTTGTGCTTTGATAAGAGTAATATAAGTGAAAAGTTTTGTTTCGAAAGCATGAATTTAAGTATGTTTAATAGATTTTGTCCTGGTCTAAAGGCTAGGGCGTAGTTGGAAGAAATAATTTATTTGGGTACATTTAATAGAAATGAAGAAAGATATGTCATTTCTATGCATAGAAAGAGTTGTTGGACTAATAAGTGGATGCAGGAACATGTAAAGAATTTTTGCAGATTACAGGTCCAACACTGTGATCCTAGTGCGCAGTACAAAAGAGGTTGGGGAATGTTTAAAAGAAAAAGAGGATTGACACTATGCTATAACTACAGAAGACCAAGACATCTTGGTAAGGAATTCCCTAGCAGAGGTCCTACTTGTCTTTGTTGTAATATTGTTGGTCATGAGGTTGTGGATTGTCCACAGATGATTGCTAAAGTTGAATGAATGAACATGAGACAAGAAAACTATCAAGAGACTAACGGTATGTTAGAGATTCATAAATATCAAGGATCAGAGGATGTTCAAACTACATTAGTACACTTGAAAGAAATGATGGATGTTCACAAAGATGTTAGTTTACCAGAGATCTTGAAAGTAAATTAGTGCATGAGTGCAAGAATATAAGACTTCAACATAGACTGTATCTTGGATGAAGAAACACAAGTAAATATTATGTTAAGCCCTAATATTGGCTCATTACCCCTTAACTGGGGCATATTATATTAGTAATGTTATTTTATTTATGTCGGCTTTAGGCCATTAGTTGTAATTATACCTCCTAGTCTCCTATATATACCAAGGACATTTTCATTTTGAATCATCTTGTACTTGAACATTTAAGTGGGGTAAACGGAGGTTTCCCCCTCGAAGAGGCTTATTATCTGAAATTATCTCTTTTTCAAGGCATTGACTACTTTTCCTGAGGTTTTTCTATATATTGATGTTTGGTTCTTAACATATGGTATCAGAGCTCAAGGTCTTGGGGTTTCGCTGCTACATCTGAGACACCGTGAAATTTTTTCTATAACTTTTCTTCTACAATGCTTCAGAAGGAATGGATTGGAGGATATTTAGTAGACATATCAAGGTACGTTGGGTTCAAAATTCATCTCCTGAGGCCTTATACTTTCGGAGATACATCCTGTACAAAATAGGGTTTTGGAATCATCCTGAAATGAGCCATTGCGGAATTTTCACTATAAAATATTTTCTGTAATGTTTCAGACCCTGAAATATGGAGGACATTTACATAAATTAGTAAAGTATCTGTGGTAAACATTTCAGCTTCTGGGTCATCTTAAATTTGTAGATACACCTTGTGTAATATAAGGTATCTGACTAGTCCTATTGACTAGTCTCAAGAAGGTGTTTTAGGTAAAAAAATCATAACCTCTTGCTAGTGTATCCAAATTGAGTGGGACTAGTTTCAATGGATCATGGACAGTCTTTATTATTTTGGGTGTGAGTTGTAGAATTTGATATCAATTATTTTGTGCGGGGCATGCTATACAAGTGAGATCTCCTAGAAAGGCCAAAAATCGGCAAGTTGTGACGAAGTTACTGTAAATTCCACTTGGCACATCCAATTTTGATCAGACCTATGGTATTGCAGAGAAGAAATATCAGAGAACTACCTAAAAGAAAGTTTCATACACAGAAGGGCCAAAACTTGGGAGATAGAATAGAATAAATATTGTCTAGCAGAACCGCCTCAAAATCAAGATTCAAAAGTGATACTTGGCCAACACGCCACCAAAAAAGGGACCTTCTACACCAAATAAGCCTTCCGAAAATCCTAATTGGACTCTTGATGAAGGTGAAGAAATGCGTAGGGACATAAATGAACTACAAAAGAAGAAGGATTCAATGGATTCAATGGAATCAGATCCCTCACCTCAGAGTGCAAACAACTGAGAAATAGAAGTGCGTAGACATATGAATGCCTTGCAGAAGATCCAAAGATAAGGAAACTGGAAGCATAGTTATAGGAGGTGAAACAATAGGAATTGTCAGTACAGGTGCAGATGAATCTACTCACTGTGGTTATAAATTGGAGCTACCTGCATCTTCACGAGTACACCCATTTTTCCATGTTTCATGCTTAAAGAAGGTTATAGGTGACAAGATCCCAGTTCAAACTATATTTCCAGAACTTGACGAGGAAGGAAAAATCATATTGGAGCCTGAAGCCATCACTAACACAAGAATTCACCAGCTGAGGAATAGATCCATTTCAGAGTATCTCATTAAATGGAGGAAACTACCGATTGAAGATTCCACTTGGGAAGATGAGTCTTTTATACAGAAGCATCCAGAGTTACTCAAGCATTGCGAACAATACTTGTCTCAAGTGGAGGGGCATGTTAAGCCCTAATATTGGCTCATCACCCCTTAATTGGGGCATATTATATTAGTAATGTTATTTTATTTATGTCGGCTTTAGGCCATTAGTTTTAATTATACCTCCTAGTCTCCTATATATACCAAGGAGACATTTTCATTTTGAATCATCTTGTACTTGAACATTTAAGTGGGGTAAAAGGAGGTTTCCCCCCTCAAAGAGGCTTATTATCTGAAATTATCTCTTTTTCAAGGTGTTGAGTACTTTTCCTGAGGTTTTTCTATGCTATATTGATGTTTGGTTCTTAACATATTATGAAAAAAGAAACTTGGGAAATTTTGGGAAAGCCTACTGTGGTACTTTCATTGGGAAGGATAGGATTGTTTAAAGGAAAGATGATAACCCTATGTGGAAGAGTTACTAATGTACCTATTATTTTTCATGGAAGATCGATTGAAGAAGAATTTGAAGTTATTAAGTTTGTTGAGAACAACACCCCTTTCCCACTTTTTCTAGGTAAGCCTTGGATTGAGAAAGATCGAATCAGAAGGAAAACATAGAAAGAGGCCACATAAAAGAAAAATAAAGAACTAAGAGATTTCATAGCTAGAAAAATAGATTGGCTAAGAGAAGAATGAGAGGATAAGTCGAAGCAACAAAATAAAGTAACAACGCAGGAGGAACAAAAAGAAAGAGAATTAGTTGTCAAAGTTGAAAGAATGAAAGAAGGTTTGAAGGACATATCTATGCAAGAAATAAGAATACCCACCCAGGAAGTAGTAAGAGAAGGGATATTAACTTTAGACTCTTTGAGGGGACATCAACGGTGCAAAGTCACTAAGCTAGGAGAAGATAAGAATACGAATGGAGACTTAGATAACAAGAAATAAGGTAAGGAAGCTCAATAAAAAGAAAGCTAAGTTAGAAAATCTGCAAGAATCTATAGAGAACAGATGGAAGAATTCGCAGGCTGGAACCTTGAAAGAGGCAGGTTCGCAGGATTTGAGCCTCGCCGGAACAACAACACCGCGTAGAATGGGACTTCGCCCTGACGAAGTTATATGACTGTTGGAGGCACCCTGACTTAGAACGATGCTCCGAAATGGATAGAAAACATAATTATGGGTTGATGGACCGCTTTTGGAACATTGAGACCGTGCCATAATGAACAAATTTACATTAATGGAAGTATTTATACCCATTGGAAGAATCCGTTACGATGCCCCGCTTATTTAACTCATTGGTTACTGCGATAGGACCACTTTTTTTCACCCGTGATTAACTGAGCTAAAAGATAATTGTCTAAGTATCAAGATGTGTTATATGAAGCTAGACCTCACCATCTGTTGTCTACCTCGGCTTTCCATTTGCCTACCTCGACCTGTCTGTTTAAAAGTTTGAATGTCGGGCGAACCGAGTGCATTAGAGAATTCTATCGAAGAAGTCCTTAGGAAGATAATGGTTGACAAACCTTTATCAGAAGGGTTATAGGCATCATTGACTAGGGAACTACATGCTTCCCCTTTGACCGGATGTCATTCTGGTCATGTTAAGCCCGTGACTGAGCAAAAAAGTAAGCATCACGACGATTTGGATAATGCGAAGCAGATCCCATCGATTCTACTTGAGTATGTTCAACCTTTGACTGGCACTGTTACCCGTGACAACATTCCCTGAGACTATGAGTATAACCTGATCATTGCGTACATTCTGAAAGGAATACACGTAGTTGGAAGTCAGTTGGGACAAATCTTGTTACTAAAGAACAATGATTTCAATCTGGGTGACAGAAATAACTATGCTATTCTAGCGCCCCACCGCTACCTGATGAAGTCAACTGGGAAGAAGCCTCACCTCATGTCCCAGCCATGCATTAAGGCACTGGCACAATCCACTATGTTGCACGTGATGAATATTCCCCATTTTGGCCACCACCAAGAAGTTAATGCTTGCGTTAAACTCCTCTTGTCATGCTATCATGGTGGATACTTGTGGCTCGACTAAGTGATTACTATGGATTTGATGTCGATCTACCAGATTACATGATTAAGCATGAAGGGAGCTGACCCTCATCAGTTTTATCCATGGAAGGCCTCATACCGCTCCTTGGCACAACTCATCAAGGAAGCTTATGAAGAAGTTGAAAAAGGAAAGTGAGGCTACAAGGTAGCCTCTATACAGGATGGCACAATGCGCCTCACTTTCCAACTCATAGCTAGAAAGCTCGTAAGAAAGAACCACCCCACAGAGGTCACTGGGTTCGTAGTGGACCTCACAAGAAAATGTGTGGAGGGCATGCAAATGAATTGGGCAAGCTACCTCATCAACAAGTTGGAGAAGGATTGCCGCAAAGCTCAGGATTTGGGATACGAGTTCCACCTTAGTTAGATACCCATGTTGATCACATTTGTTTCTTAGAAAATGCCTGAAGGAGCCACCTTTTTGGAGATTGAACCCTTGGAGCCATTAGTCGCTAGGTTTTCTACTTTGTGGTACACCAATGATATGTCTAAGAAATGGCCATTGAATTTTGTATTTCATGCATATTATCAAAAATTGAAGGTTTCCATCGAGTCATTTCTGCACAAGGCACCACACACCCTGCACTAGTACTGACCTTTTGCAAAGTTTTGTGTAGACCTGCATTTTATCTATATAACTGTGTGAAAATATGAGAGAAAGGAAGAACTACAGTCATATGATAAGCTAACAGATGATGACATGGAGCATATCACAAAGGAGTGGCCAGAGGATTTCCTCGTACCTATTTCTGATGTAGAACTCTCTAACACTGATACCATAGGAAACCCCTTGGTCACACGGGTTCAACATGTTGGAAAATCTAGTGGGATTATGAAGAAGAAGAAGAAGTAGGAATAAATCCAAGATATAGAGACCGATGAGGAGAACAATGCCTCTGAAGAAAATGGGTCTAGCTCACCAGGAGGAGGAGGAGAATACCAAGAATATGGACAAGGAGGAGGGGATGAAGGAGAAAAGAAAGGAGAAGATGAAGCTACACTGCCTCAAGATCCCCCTACTGAAACAATAACACCGCAGAAGAGGAAGGTTTCTCCAAAGAAAGCTTCAACAATAAAGAAGACACATGCTAGTAATCCCCAGTTGGAGGCCACACTCACAGAGGATGATATCAATTTGGTCCATAGAGCCATGGAGGATGCTTCCAAGGACATCCTGTAGAGATATGGTGCGAAGCAGGAAGATCTATATGGAAGGGTCGAGAAGGAATTGAAGGAAATACAACAAGCTATTCAATCAGTCCGCGCAGTACCTACTGCACCCTCTTCATCACAGAATACAGAATTGGGGGATGAACCAGTCCAATTGAGAAGATTGGTAGATGTGACAGAAGCTTGACTTCAGAAATTCCAAGAAGAGAAGGAGAAGGCTACAAAATCCTTGAAACAAGAGAAGGATGAAGCCTTAGAACAATTATGCATAGCACAGTACTATGTAACTGCCTATGAAAATGAGAAATAAGAGTTTCAGGTGATGATCCAAGAAGAGAAAGCCCAGCTACAGAGAGAAAAGCAACAATTTCTCATAGAACAGGTTATGGTCAAAGAGGAAGTGAGTAAAGCATGTCATTCTGTGCCAGGCTTGGCACAAAAGGAGCAATGGTCAATTGAGGCTCAAGTGGCGAAGCTCGCTGAGACCATCCAACAACTTCAAGGAAGGATAAAAGATTTGGAGGTCCAAGCAGTACCGAGCACTCTGAAGGAGGTGCATGATCATAGGGAGGAATCCGATAATAAAAAAATTGTAAGAATCAGAGCCCTCACCTCAGAGTGCAAACAAATGAGAAATAGAAGTGCGTAGACATATGAATTCCTCAAAGAAGATCCAGAGATAAGGAAACTAGAAGCATAGTTATAGGAGGTGCAACAACAGGAATTGTCAGTACAGGTGCAGATGCAACAACAGATCACTGCCCTTTAGGGAATGGTAATGGAATTCACGCAGAAGCTACAACCAGTGTAGGATTAAGCCTGCAAGGTGTTCTAATAAATTGAGGGAAAGGGCTCATAACTAGACCAAGTGGTTGCAAGAGTGGAACAATGCCTAGAAGGGAATGTTACAGAGCTGATGATCCAGGAGCTCACTAAGCAGGAGGCTCATGCGAAGCAGTAATTCGAGGCAACTAGATTTAAGCTCAAGGCCTTCAAAGCAACATTGACCAGATCTAAGTGACTCTGGACGAGTCACAGGTGAGTGTTGGGGGCCTGTTGGCCCTCAACCAATTTTTTAGGAAACCTTGGTCAGGTTTGGACCACCGTTTGGACTTTGACATGATGTTCGAAGATGGAGTGCCTAGGTGGAGATAAGATCACGGATCTCACTTGTTTTGTGAGATTTGTGGACCCAACAAGGGGTTCCTTAGGGTTTTTGTAATGGGTTATGGGATGTTAGCCCATGGGTTCACCCATGATTAGGTATTTTTGTAAGGGATTGTAAAAGTATAAATAAGTAAAAATGTAAGATAAGAAAGACCAGCGATGTAAGTGGGAAGTGGCTAAGTGAAATACTTTTGAGTTTCTTTGTGCAACAAAATGTGTATGTAAGGCTCTGTGCTCAATAGAGAAGTTATCTTTGTGCCTTGACCTAGTTTTGGAAGGAGGATTTGGCGCTTAGTGCACATATATTCTATCCAATGTGAATCCCAATTCTGTGGATTAGTGAACATGAGCAGATGAATGAAAGATATTGAAGAATAATAAAGAAGACAAAGTGATTGGTGGACGTAGCCCCACACTGGGGTTAACCACATATATCTTGTGTCTTTGGTTTTATTTGTGCTTTGCTGTTTATGCACTGCTTAGTTCCTTTTTTATTATGTATGATAGATAGATCTGATGTTGCTTAGTGCTTTACTAGTGTTAAGGATGAATGGAGGATAGATCTAACTTATGATGTTAAGTGCTATTGGTATATTGTCAATTGTTACTGCGCTGATCTATCCTTGGGCATGTTCTGTGATGTTAATTAATACTAATGAACTAATGAATGTTGTTCCTAAGTGTTTTTATAGTACTCTGTGAATTTTTATTATCACAGATCTGTGTCCCATCTTGGTTACAGACACCTGCGTCCTATAACCCCCCCTTCTTCTACCTCGGGTGAGACTTCACCTGCTTTGCAGGTGTTGTCGAAAGGGCCAATAGTTCAGGCTTTTTTGGTGCGTTGTTAATAATTGAACCCTGGGTCTACCCTTGTGCCTACACTTGGTCCCATACCCATGATGTGGAGGCTGTTGTGAGGGGCCATCACCTACAAAAACAAAAAATATTAAATTTGTATGGCCAATTTTTAAATATCATTGAAGTAGTTCATTAATATTAAAAAAAACCTATGGGATGTAATTATTTACCTGCTGGTCCACTAGTCAACACCGTTGGAATGGATTCCCTATTCCCCCAATCATCTTTAGGTCAAGGAGGGTCAACTATGACATTCTCTGCCATTGAAACAAAACAATTTATAAGTACAAAATCGTAAATGTATAAGTAATAAAAATTAGAAGTACAAAATTATTAAGTACATGATTAATATACAACCATTTTACCATCATGGGCCTCAATTACAGGAACATCTTGGGGCTGCACCCCACTGGGATGGGGCTGTTGGGAGCACCATGATCTTATGGACGCACTGCACTATCAATGCTTTGTTGTCCAGTGCTAATGGTTTCATTGATAGTGCTGCTCCCCTGATTAAAAAAAAGTAAGACATTAAAGTTATGGACGATAAAAAACATTTACGTATTTTATAAGTAATGAAAGGTTAATGTAGAATGATTTTTATTTACCTTATCCCACAAATTGGATCTTGGGGTCTGACCCATTCTTTTCCTATGATCAACCAAGGCTTTATAGTCATACTTGTAACCAAGTTGGAGGTATACCTCCATGGTTTCAATTCCAAATTCGTCACCTTGCATTGCATAATAACATGTTTTTTTAATGTTTTGGCTACAATAAACTAAAAGTTGTAAGGCGATACAAATAATATTCTTAAGATGTTTGGGTACTTACAATTCATGACTATAACCTTGAGTAGCCTCCTTGACATAGCTTGTGCTGGCCATGTTTGGAAATCCTTTATTTGGTTGCCTTCGAAGTGTCAGGCAACCTATCATCAAAATTTTCAAGTATGTTATGTACCACACTTTTATTTAGATCTAAAGAAAATTAAAGGTATTGAAATCAAAATATTGTAATTTACCTTCGAGTACCAGTTATTTTTTCTCCTGATTTTTTCAATAGATTTTTTTTGCATCATTAATGATTGGCTTTCATTCCCTCTTTGTAATCGAGGGAGGATGCTCATACCTAGGGTTTTCTGCCAAGCTTCATCTATAAACATCGCACATATGTTTTAAATATTTTCCTGCTGCAGAGGTGACCGTTTTTTTATTGAACGTGTCTACTCCAAAGAGGCCTTCAAGATAATCCATAAGTTCTTTTTTGAGTTTGGAATTCTAGAAATTCCACCTCATGCATAAGTTTTCCCCAAAAATCAACAAGGCCTTGCTCTCTGAGTGCTTATAAAAATGGTCGTTTCCTACACAAAAAAAAATTAGATCATTATTTTAAAAATAATAATCTAGATGATTTCTATATGAGATGGACAACATGAAATAGTTAAAATATGAAAAACTACCTGGGAGTCTTATTTGTTTTAATGGAATTCCGTTATCATCGACCAAAAATGTTCACAAAAGGGTCCCCATGTTGGTCACATGTCTAGCTCTAGGAAATGAAACCATGTCAACAACATCATCAACCTAATCTCTGTCACCACCTATAGAGACTGACCGTTGTGTGGATGCCTGTTGGTGCGTGTCATGGCTGCTATCTAAATTAGGTGTGGAAGATGGAGAAGTAAAAAGTACTCTAGAAGTTGTATGACAGCTCACATCAGGACTCTGTGACATCTCTGCAATGCCACTACTACCAACACTGGGCTGAGTAGGCTCCAAAAATCTCTTTATAAAAAAGAAAATGTTTTTTTGTGAGATACTGTAAAAGTTAAAAAACAGTCTTTCATAATTGAACATATGAGTACATTAAAAAAAACACTTTAAATTATGGTTATTACCTTATATGTGTTAAGTTGTGACATAAGGAGATTGATCTTTTCTAGGACGTGAAGAGTTTGATCTGGAGAGTCTAACAAGCTATCAAGTTCCTTGTTTGATTTAATGATATTTATTTTTATTAATACCATCGGATCAGGGGATGAATACAACCCCTCCTCATCAGAAGAATAATGATCAACATGGCTTGCCGACTACATATAATTTCAACAAGAAAATCAATGTTATTTTAGTTATATAATCAAATGAAATGATTGATTTCCACACAAATAAATTATATAAACAACTAATAAAATTCACGTAAAATGAAAGTCGAATTTGATAATCATTTACATATTCTATGGCTGTCCCTTTTCCATGATCATCCTGCCACATTATAATATAATTAGAACCCCCAAATATTTAAAAAATTGTTAAAAATAACAAAAAAACTAATTGCCACCCAAATAAAATCAACTTCAATGATCAACCTCCCACATTATTATAAAATTGAGACCGTGAAATATTTAAAACATCGTTAAAGATAAAAACAATCTAATGTAATAAGTAGAATTTTCTTAAAGAGGTGTTGCATAAGTACCCACACACTATTATTCCATGTTTCTATTCGATTCAAATGGTAATCCACTAATAAATCTTCCTCAGGAGCTATATTTTTTATTGCGCACATGACTACTCGATTCTCTTCACATCCCTCATATATGCAATTCGGTTGCTTGTTTGTTGTCCCGGGTTGTGTGTTGTTTATAAACTTGCGATATTGTTGGAAGTTTTAGGCCTTCCATCAATATAGATAACCTCTCCCTTATTTTTATCGTTGTTTATTAGTTGTATATAATTTGAGGCGAGTGCATATCTTCGCATGTACCAGACCAACCACATCCAATCATTATAATTGTAACATGTCTTGACATAGTACATCAATTCAATTACTGTATTGTATTTTACAGTTATTCCATCCATGGAAAATATCCCCAGGCCATGCAGAGAGGATGGTGCAATGCGATATGTCCTATTGTTGACAATGAAATTAGTTTCTAATGGAGGTAGTTCCTTAGGTACCCATTTTTTCACCAGATGCTTATACCTGAGTGAAACCTCTATGTTTCCTATGCTCTCATCATCATAAGAGGATGATCCTCCTTTGGCAAGAAAAAATTCCATGCGTCTACATAATTTTCTTCTGACTTTTTTTACCTCTGGTCCTTGTTTATGTATCATATCTACTAGATGTAGTTTCATTTCCCTTTATTTGTCCTAAGCTTCCCTCACTCGAAGAAGAAATATCTGACAGGTATCTGTTTGGTTGTACCTTCAATCGCTTGTGCATGTGTTGTTAGTGAGTAGTCCATCCTCATCCTAGTTTCAATTTTTGAACTTTTTTTCTATATTCAAAGTTCTAAATACATTTTTTATATCTTTAGCTTTGGATTCACAATTAGAGGGTGAAATTACCTAAATTATTAGGGGCACTCATGCATGGGGATTCCCAACTTAGTGAAGGTTATGAATCTCTAGGTGGGTTTCACCTAGAGAATGGTGAGAGGAAGAACACAATTCCACTTGGAGCTTGAAGACACATAGGGGGGATTTTTTGGATGCCCTCAATTAGGAATATTACCATGTGGGGAGCTATGGGGACCAATACACCAAATGGTTTCAGTTCCACTGGGGTCAAGATCAAACTATGGGACTATACCAATACCTTCCATAACTTTACTACAAACTTAGGAAACTAACTAGCATAGAATTCTAAAATACCACAATGGTATACACAAGTATATACATACTAAGACATAGTTTTTGGAGATCTCATGGAAGGGATAAACCTATAGATATGTGGTTAAATTAAGGATAAGTTCTAGCTAAAGGGTAAATCGGAGTTTGGACTTAAAATAAATCACAACCACCTATAACGTGCAATCAACAACTTGATCACTCATTTTGCGTCATTTTTCATAGTGTACTTGTCCACTTTCAGTGCACACAGGCCTTGAACATTATAAAATAATCCATGGTCCATGACTTGGCACAACCAAGAGAAAAAATTTCCAAAAGGGAAGATAAAACCATCGGGCTACGAGAGATAAAACCCCTTCAAAGTCATCAATCACATAGAATTCCCAAATAACCACTTTCAATCTCAATATGAAGATTCCCACAATATGTTTTTGGAGATGAAATGTAAGCACACACTTAACATGGAAAAGATCAAATTAACCTTCAAAATGCAACGTATTAGAAAATTTTGGGGCTCTATTAGAATCACCTACCCCCCTACCCAATATTGTAGCATGGTTCTGGTGAAGGATTGGTTGGTTTGAAGTCACAAGACCACAACATATGCAAATAAAAATCTTTAAAAAACATGGAAGTGGGTCTCCCAACCTCTATTCCTTCATAAATGGCATTTGGACTTCAACGCCCACATAACTCACCTCATCCTTATTCTAGTATGGGTTGGAATACTAGGTATTCCCTTAATTCTATGGTATAATGCGGTATTTAAGTAAATTGGAAAGGGATTGGTTATTTTCTATGAAGCATACAATTCTTATAAATAATTTGGTTATATGGGGATGGATAGGATTTTAAATGGGTTGGAGTTTTCCAAAGGTTTGGGAGATTCCACCATTATTTGAAAGGGACTTGTAATTTTCTACCAAACCTTTAACTATGAATAAATTTCATTCAAATGTGATAGGTTCCATGAATATGGGAATCTAGCTAAGGAATTTCATCTCCCAAAAATAAGAAAAATATGGGTTTGTAAGGATATTTAAGGAAATAAATATTTTGATCAGACTCCATAGATGAACATCCCCTCTATGCAAACCTTAAAAACAATTCTTGAAGAAAAATCTATGTCTATAACACAAGAATGGAGGAAAATGGTTAGCAAGAGTTGCATCTCTTGGATCAAAAGAATATGATTGATCTCTCTTATGAATTGAGTAAGAAAAAATCTCCTCCTCCCCCTATTATTGATTTTTGTTTTTGATAAATTTCTCTTTGGGTCTTGGAAGGTAGGTTTATAAAGCATAACCAAGACTTAATATAATGAATTCCTTCCTATCCTTTCAATTATATTGATTCCCTAGCCTCCCCCTATCATCCTTTGTATGTATTGGGAGGTAATGAAACTATTGGATGCATTTATTTAGGAAATTATAGAACTTTTCTATGGAATAAAATTGGACCAAATCCTCATAATGACTCCCAAGTCTCTAAGACTACCAAGTACAACCTCAGACTGAGGAACATGGAAACATATATATTTTCAAGGAATGATTATAAAAGGTATAGGGTTCCTGGATGAGAAAGACCCCAAAGAGACTTAGACAGGGAGAAAAAAATTCCCATCCCTGGATCAAAAGAAAACAAATACCAAATTCAAAATTGGAAGAAAAGTAATACTAATTATTTCTCCTAGATAAAAGGCCCAGAGAGATGGTTCTATATGATCTTTCTAACCTGTTGACGGGCGAAAATGACTGTCTGTCAACTGGAAGAATAGATCCGGTCAGGGGTTGTCTAAATAATCCAAGCCATTCGGTGTAACCTATTCTGATGGGTTTAATGGCTCTGTTAGCCAACTAGGGTCCTAAAGATAGAAAAAAAAAAAAAAACTTACTAAAGAAAAGATTCTAACAATCGACACAAAAACTACAAATATTTATCTAAGAATGTGAATATACAAATGATTATGAACAATTTATATACAATTTACAAGGTTTGCATGAAATCTTGCGAAAATGATTGTTTGATAAAGTTTTTGAATCAAATATGAACAACACTTATTTTTGTCTTTTTTTTTAAAGATATTAAACGAATAAATATTAAATGGATACAATTGAAACAGTGACACAAAAACAGTCAAAGCTAATTAATGTAATCATCATTTCATTCATAAACAACTTAACTAAATAATACACAGAATAACCTGTAGCTGATCAACAAAACTGGTATTATCTTTCTGTGTTGTATGAGCTACTTCCTGTATTGTTGTTAAGGGAAACCTATAACAGAAAAATACTAGCACTTCCAAAATACATTCAAAGAAGTATTTGATTTTGGAGTAAATTAATAACAACATGAAGACAACTAATTAAAAATCACGTGATCTTAAGATAGTCAATATTTAAGAACGAAAGAAAACTCAATTCTGAGTATTGATATTATCCATCATTTAACATTAGAAATAAATTTCAGAATAATCAAATGATCGATTGATCACACATAAAAAAATGGAATAAGAAATTATGGACAACATATAACATTTAACAGTATGAAAACACCATATAATGACAAGCTAAAGCTAAAATCGACCATAATAACATTTTCATAATACAACAATAATGAAAGAACGAAATGGAATAAGAATCACATAGGTCTAAAGACTAATATGAATTGCTTTCCCATATTCTTTCTCAAAATCACATGCCCATATTGTAGTCCTAGAAGAATTTTTAAGATAATAGACTCTTAAAGATTGAAAAAATTAATACATAAATGATAACAATTAACCATGTATTGATAAAATAGACTAAAGATGATTTAAATCGATGAATAATCAATTATTCAAAGAATATGAAGATATTATAATGAAAATAAAACCATTTTACTCACAGGACAAAAACCATTAAGCAACCTGGAATTCCATATTCTTCTTTGAAAATACTCGTCCATTCTCCCAAATATTCCAACCATCTGTTACTCCATTTGAAAAGAAGAAAATTTTAAAAAACAAATAATATACAAAAGAGAAAGGATTAAAATCCTCCTCTCAATTTCTTCGATCTTTTGGCTTTGATCTTTCTCATATATTTATACAATGAATGAACAGTCGGGGCGTCACTATTAATTTTTTCCACCTGAAATTTGTCTCGTAAAGATACATAAATATCTCTCAAATTGTGCATGTTTTTGGGAAAATATCTAGGTGTAAGGTAAACGGGTCCATTTGGGTTCTGGGTTTTTAACCGTTTCTTCAAATTCCTGATGGTTTGGCTGCAATCAGTCTTGCAAAATCGTCTGTCTGATTTTGATGCCTTTCCAAATTTTATCTGTTGTTGCTCATAAAATTATTTGTAGCAATCTAATATTATTTTTGGATCAATCATCTTGAACGTATTTGGATAATAAAATCAATCCATTATCATATCCGTATCAAATATTTGATAATAGAAACCTGTGAAACAAAAAGAAACCTAAATTAATAACCTAAAAATTGTGAATAAAACAAAATCTAGAACAATAAAATAAAAAAATGAATTTAAACTAACTATAAGTTCTAAACAAACATTGTTTATAATTTCCTTTCAATTATGATCTAAAAATTCTAGAAGCTTCAAGTTAATGGAGAAGAGAAAAAATACTAATTTTGGTTTTTAACAAAATCAAACAAATGATAGATAATTGTTTTTTATTATTTTTATTTTGGAATGAGGTGCAAAATGAAAAAATAATTTAATTAATTAATATCACCAAATGATTTTATGAAAATGAGAAACCAACCAAGATATTATTTGATGAAGTATATAACCCATTATTGAAAATAGTCAAACTTGCTAATGAGCAAAAGAAAGAACACATAATCATAATTTAAACGAAAGTAAACAGTTGATAAAAATTAACGTTTTTGTTTAAATTGAGATTTTTATGATCAATTCTAAATTTTGACATATACTCTTGTAATGAATGTATCATACTATAGTGAATGTCTTAAGTTTGTCTCAAAGAAAACCAAGGTATGGAACTATTTGAAAAGGTTGATTCTGTAGCTCATTATAATTATCAAGATTCTAATAGGGGCCCTTTAAATTTTGTAAAAATTTAGGGGGAGTTGTTGGGGCCCGAAAAATGGTGATTTACTGGGTGAAGCAGTTATCTCTGATCTGGTAAGATTTCATCCCAGGAAGAAAAGAATAAGACTTTAGAAAAAGGATTTAAGTTCCCTGAAATAAATTCACTCTGAGACGATATAGTATTAGGATAAGCTCAATGATATAACCATACAATAGAATTTTCTTTGCAGAGGATTATAACCTGAAATAATGTCTTAATAAAAGAGTCATGATGTTTATAAAATAACTTCAATACTGTTGACAGATCCACTGCTGCCAGCAGACATCCATAGCCTCGACATGGATGTCATGTAACCCACTCAAATGCTTTAATCCCATCCAATAGTTGTATCCACATGATGTATACTTCCATAAAAGTTAATTTAAAAACATACACCTGCTACCTATCAAACCGACATTTCTTTGCTGCTAGTAGACTTGTTCAGTACCCCAATGAAGTTGTCTTGGTATCATGTGTGCATTTACCCACTTTCAACGAGCCTGTTCAGTACCCCGACGGGTTTACACACACTTCCCACACATAAGTGCTTTCATCCCTCTTATGCCACTTTTAAATAGTAATACAATTATAGATTTATTGATGACAAAGAGAGTGGGGTGATACTAGAGGTCAATTGCAATACATGTGAATAGTTGTTCATGTTATTTATTTTCTTTCAAAACTGGAAGTTTTATCATGGTTTAGAGATTTTATATTTCATTTAAGAAATCATCTAGAGAATGGGGAAGCACTTAAAAGTGATTCCTTAAGAATATGGACGGCATAAAAAGTTTAAATATCATCGTAATTCTCAAAGATTTAAACCATATCTTTGGTGTAATACTCTGGAAAAGACAATTTGAGGACAAAATAAAAGTGACAATTGACTTAAAAATCAATTGTTTGAGCTATATCTTAATATCAGGACCTCTTTGAACTATTTCAATTTGCTAGTCTTAAAATAAATGCTTCTTTCGACAATAGCTCTTTGATATAAAATATATTGATTCAAAAAGATAGATAAGAAGAAAAATCATTCAAAGCAATCAAAGAAAACAAAAAACACACAACAAACCAAATCAAATTTTATTAATGGGATTCAAAAATTAGAAGTACACAAAATCAAAACAAAAAAATAAAACTTTTCAAGAAACGATTTTGGCGAAAGATATACTTGAGCTTTTGGATCCACTAGCATCTCACTGTAAAATAAAGGAAGAAATAAATCATATAAAATATCATGTGCGAGAAAGTTCTTTTCTTAAGATAGTGATGCATGAGATGCTACTTTGACCAAGCATTATTATTAAGAATAAAAGAGACTAAAATAAAATAGAAAAATCCTTATTAAGTTGAGTGCAGTCCTACTCGTGGCACCTTGGGTCAGGGTTGAATTGATAGTTCAAATTTACTTATCTCTTTACTTTCCATTTAAAATTTTCATGATGATACTACGTTTTCGAAAAGAAATATTCAATGAAAAGCAGAGAGAAAAATATTTAAAGTGGACTTCCCTGACAACATTCATATTATGGTTCTCTTGGTGTACCCACTTGTGTTCATAACTGCATTATTACATAAAGAAATATTGAGAAATAAAACTAAAGGAAACCTACTCCTAAACCTACTCTAAACTACTAAATAGATCAAAACACTAAGTAAAATCTCATTTCCAGTGCAACCACAACAGCATATTCAATTCTACACAACATAGAAAATAAAAAATCAGAATAAAAGAATGCAGTATTTGTAGATGCAAAATAAACGTGCCATTCTTACCTCCTATATATTCATTTAAAAAAAAAAAGCACAACCTTACCATTCTTTTGAAAATTCTTGATATACGAATCCTCCAACCATTCTGCAATCTTGTCGTGATATGGGTCATAATGGCATGGAAGAGTGTAAGTAAGTTTGGAAAACTTTTCATTATTATAGAGACCTGACATAACCATCAACCAAGGTCGAAGTTATCCATCCTCCTGACAATTTTCCAAGTGTTCATCAATTTTTTCACATGAAGGATATAAGAGAATCATGTTATGCTTACTTTCTAGATATTTAGGTAAAAACAAAGTAAGCACAACTTTATCTTTATTATGAAGATTTTTGATATACAAATATTCAAGCCAATTTAAGATCCTATCATAAACATTAGGATGCAAACTATGGATTTGATGAAATGGATATATCAATGGGGAACACATCATAAGATGATTCATTACATCGGTTAGATTATTGGTTTGAATGCTTCCTTTGATGATATTGATCGTTTCAAAATGTGAAGCATAAACATTAAAATTCGAACTAATCAAAGAACAAATATGCAATGTAGAATATTCAATCTCCATAAGGATGAGTGCATTGTATTTTTCAACAATAAATCATGTAAAATCATCTTGCAACATGTCATTTTTCCTTGCGAGTGACGAAAGTGAAAGAGCATCAAATCCAACTTCATAAATGTTATGTTTGGAATTAATTTCACCAAATTTTGGCATATCAAAAAGATTTGATTGTGATGGCAAAGAGTAAGATACTGTGGGTAAAGTATCAAGTCCACCAAAATCTAAGAAGAGATCGGGATATAAAGAGTAAAAGGAATAAAAAATGAGCACATGAAAAGAAGATCTTGAGCTATGATATTTAAAAATGGTATTCTCAAGACATTCCTCTTTACTTTCCTTAAAACTTTCACTCTATTTTGGTGATAAATTCTTCAACATAATATGATCATCTAAATTTCTCTCGTGTATTATAGATAATTCAAAACTTCATGAAAACCATCTGATCTTTCTTGTGGATAAGGTATGATTTGTAGATGAGGGTTTAAGGTTTGTTTTTCCAATTGCAAATCTACATCTCTAATCAGTTTCATAGGAATGTTAGAATGCTTAAGATCATTTTCATCACCTAAGTGTTCTTCAATAACTGAATTTAAGTACTGATTAGATATAGAGTTAGAAGAATAAGGACATTCACCTTGAACCGACATCAAATATTCTTCCACGATGTTTGAGGACTGAGTATACAATGATTTAAAGAAAAAACCAATTTGATTTTCAGTAAGAACATTTTCAATAGATTCTACCTCCCTTGCTTGTTCAAAATTTTCGGATGGATTCCTCTCATCTTGCGAACAAAATTCTTCTTGCAATTGAGTGATAGGATTTGCAACCGATTCATTATTCACAACTGAATGTGACTGGATGAAAGGGATGCAAGCATCATAGAGGAGATTTAGTACAAATGACATGTCATCAAGATTAAATTTACAGAGAACATGATAGATTCATGTTGAAAATCTTTCTAGAGATGAATTTCCATTGATTAGTAAAGTCTGAAATTCTTCACATAATTGATTGTAATTATGTTTTTCAAAATCATCTAAAAATTCATCTACAAACTGAAACCAATCAATAATGTGATATGCTGGAAAAGACTCAAACCAATGTTTAATCTGACCCTTGAAAGTGAAACAAAACAATTTGCATAAAACCTTTAAATCAAAAATGTCATGCTTGATGCATTTACACCAAAACTTGTTAAGATGGTGTTTTGCAGATACATCCCCCCCACCATCAAAGGTAAGTTTGGACAAGCGAGATATTTTCTCGTTGGGAATATCAGGTAATGAGAAGTGGAAATCATGTTCCAACATAATGATTTGGGGAGCCATGGGAAATTAAATAAATTTGAAACAAAGACTCCTACAAGGCTAGCTTGTTAGTCTAGCCTACCTTCTAGTGCATTCCAAGATGACACAGAAGAAAAGTTTATAAATCTGGAACTATGATAGGCTGAGGGGTAAACATTTTAATCATTAAATTTACCTTTTCCCTCCTTCTAGCGCAATTTGTTGACGGGCGAAAATGATCGTCCGTCAATTGGAAGAATAGATCCGGTACGGGGTTGTCTAAATAACCCAAGCCATTTGGTGTAACCTATTATGATGGGTTTAATGGCTCCGTTAGCCAACTAGGGTCCTAAAGATAGAAAAATAAAATAAACTAACTAAAGAAAAGATTCTAACAATCGACACAATAATTACAAATATTTATCTAAGAATGTGAATATACAAATGATTATGAACAATTTATATACAGTTTACAAGGTTTGCATGAAATCTTGCGAAAATGATTATTTGATAAAGTTTTTGAATCAAATATGAACAACACTTATTTTATTTTTTAAGATATTAAAAAAATAAATATTAAATGAATACGATTGAAACAGTGACACAAAAACAATCAAACATAATTGATGTAATCATTGTTTCATGCATAAAAAACTTAACTAAATAATACACAGAATAACCTGTAGCTGATCAACGAAACTACTATTATCTTTTTGTGTTGTATGAGCTCCTGCTTGTACTGTTGTTAAGGGAAACCTATAACATAACAATACTAGCACTTCCAGAATACATTCAAAGAAGTATTTGATATTGGAGTAAATTAATAACAACATGAAGACAACTAATTAAAAATCATGTGATCTTAAGATAATCAATATTTAAGAATGAAAGAAAACTCAATTCTAAGTATTGATATTATCCATCATTTAACATTAGAAATAAATTTCACAATAATCAAATGATTGATTGATCACACATAAAAAATGGAATAAGAAATTATGGACAACATATAACATTTAATAGTATGAAAACACCATAAGATGACAAGCTAAAGATAAAATCAACCATAATAACATTTTCATAATACAAAAATAATGAAAGAATGAAATGGAATAAGCATCACACAGGTCTAAAGCCAAAGATGAATTGCTTTCCCATATTCTTTCTCAAAATCACATGCCCATATTGTAGTCATAGAAGAATTTTTAAGATAATAGACTTTTAAAGATTGAAAAAATTAATACATAAATGATAACAATTAACCATGTATTGATAAAATAGACTAAAGCTAATTTAAATCAATGCATAATCAATTATTCAAAGAATATGAAGATATTATAATGAAAATAAAACCATTTTACTCACAAGACAAAAGCCATTAAGCAACTTGGAATTCCATATTCTTCTTTGAAAATACTCGTCCATTCTCCCAAAGATTCCAACCATCTTTTACTCCATTTGAAAAGAAGAAAAGTTTACAAAATAAATAATATACAAAAGATAATGGATTAAAATCCTCCTCTCAATTTCTTCGATCTTTTGGCTCTAATCTTTCTCATGTATTTATACAATGAATGAACAGTCTGGGCGTTACTATTAATTTTCACAACCTGAAATTTTCCTCGTAAAGAGACATAAATATCTCACAAATTGTGCATTGTTTTGGGAAAATATCCATGCGAAAGGTAAATGGGTCCATTTGGGTTCTTTGTTTTCAACCGTTTCTTCAAATTCCTCACGGTTTGGCTACAATCAGTTATGAAATATCGTCTATCTGATCTTGACACCTTTTCAAATTTTATCTATTGTTGCTCATAAAATTATTTGTAGCAATCCAATATTATTTGTGGATCAATCATCTTGAACGTATTTGGATAATAAAATCAATGCATGATCATATCCGTATCAAATATTTAATAATAGAAACCTGTGAAACAAAAAGAAACCTAAATTAATAACCTACAAATTCTGAATAAAACAAAATCTAGAACAATAAAATAAAAAAAATGAATTTAAACTAACTATAACTTCTAAACAAACATTATTTATAATTTCTTTTCAAATATGATCTAAAAAT
Organism: Picea engelmannii; assembly: GCA_009831015.1. NCBI lineage: Eukaryota > Viridiplantae > Streptophyta > Pinopsida > Pinales > Pinaceae > Picea > Picea engelmannii. The sequence goes on from ML781062.1 coordinate 221,191, forward strand.
TCTAGAAGCTTCAAGTTAATGGAGAAGAGAAAAAATATTAATTTTGGTTTTTTACAAAATCAAACAAATAATAGATAATTGTTTTTTATTATTTTTATTTTGGAATGAGATGCAAAATAAAAAAATAATTTAATTAATTAATATCACCAAATGATTTTATGAAAATGAGAAACCAACCAAGATATTATTTAATGAAATATTGAACCCATTATTGAAAATAGTCAAACTTGCTAATGAGCGAAAGAAAGAACACATAATCATAATTTAAACGAAAGTAAAGAGTTGATAAAAATTAACGTTTTTGTTTAAATTAGATTTTTGTGCTCGTTTCTAAATTTTGACATATACTCTTGTAATGAATGTCTCATACTATAGTGAATGTATTAAGTTTGTCTCAAATCAATCCAAGGTATGAAACTATTTGAAAAGGTTGATTCTGTAGCTCATTATAATTATCAAGATTCTAATAGGGGTCCTTTAAATTTTGTAAAAATTTAGGGGGAGTTATTGGGGCCCAACATAACCCTGAACTATAGAGGGTTCGTCAATTCCTCAAATAAATTGGTTATGAAAAGGTTAACTAAAGTTCATAATCCATATATCATATTCTTACAAGAACTAATGACAGATGGAGAAAAGGTAGTTCAAGATTTATCCATGCTTTTAATGGGGTGGGAATTTAGTTTCATGTATTCTATAAGAATATATATAGAATGTAACCAATTGGAAATTAGGATTACTCTCATGTTCTTACTATTGGGAATTTTGTACTGGGGACCTATCTTTTCTCTCTAGACCTTCGGAAGGAAATTAGTTGCTTGAATATTTATGGCCCCTAATCCAATATGCTATAATTCTAGGAAAATTTCTTCAACTGTACATTTGTACAAAAGTGTTTGGTGATAGTTGGAGGTGGAATGAACTTCTCTCTAGGTGTTTTAGAGGTTTTGGGGCCATTGGGTCAGGTTGATAATTTGATAGGTTTGTTAAGAACCAAATATCAATATAGCATAGAAAAACCTCAGAAAAAGTACTCAACGCCTTGAAAAAGAGATAATTTCAGATAATAAGCCTCTTCGAGGGGGAAACCTCCTTTTACCCCACTTAAATGTTCAAGTACAAGA